>VUYV01000044.1:5151405-5186763 GCA_008711295.1 Anarhynchus alexandrinus
CTGGTACTAGTACCGGTACCGGCCCGCTCCCGGCCCCGCCGCCCTCACCCCGGTACCGGCCACCTCCCAGCCCCAGCGGGTGGCGTCCCCCACCCTCCAACCCGGTACCCGCCCGCTCCCAACCCCAGCGGGGAGCACACACCACTCTCCCCCAGTACCGTTCGTCCCCAGCAAGCAGCGTCCCTGACACGAACCTTAATCCCCGGTACCGCCGCCCCCGCCCGGTGCCGCTGCTTTCGGTTTCCTTTCCGCCCGACGGGGCGGGGCCAACCGTGGCCCCACCCACCCGCGCCGCCCTGGGCCGGCTCCGCGCATGCGCAGTCGGCGGCTGAGGCGGTTCCGGGAGCGAGTAGCGGCCATGCTGCAGAGCCTGGGCCTGGTGGGCACCATCGCGGAGGGGGACGCGGGGCCCGAGGACTCTGAGTCTGGAGGCTCCGAGGATGAGGAGGTGAGGCCGGGCAGGATCTATTGCCTGGGGTGGGGTAGATAGAACCGGGGCGGTCTGGTCCGACCGCCCCGCCGTCGTTGCTCATCGCTGTTACCACAGGAGCCGCGCCGGGCACCGGGCCCCCGACGGCGGGGCTCCACCGGCGGGGACTTCAGCGCCGCCTTCGTCTTCGGCGAGGCAGAGGCCGGCGAGGAAGGAGCCTGGGCGGCGGCGCTGCGCCAGCTCCGCGGCAAGGTGAGGCCTGGGGCTGCGGGGCCTGGGGCTGCGGGGCCTGGGGCTGTCGTGCCCCGCGCCCCGCCGGGCTCCTCACCGCTCCCCTTTCCTCATTCCCGCCCAGAAAGCAGCCACGACGCTGGATGAGAAGATTGAGAAAGTGAGACAGAAAAGGAAGCTCCAGGTCAGAGCCTTTCTCTCTCGTTACTGGAAAGACTGGCGTGGGGTTGGCCTTCTGCTGCGCTCCCTCCAGAGGCGTAGCTCCGAGAGCATCCTGAGCCGCGGCGCTCACACCTCGAGCGGGCGTGCAGCGCCTGCTGCCTTGCTGAGCTGCTGGGGGTGTAGAATTGTTAATGCTTAAGGTTATGCAAAAGCACGTATCTGTGAACGGGCTCGTTATAACAACAAACAAAAGCTCACAAAGGATTGAAATTTCTTTTTTTGTCATTTATTTTAAAAACTTTTTTTTTTTTCCCAAAACTTTTCCTAGGAAAGAGAAGCTAAGCAAGCAAAAGTGAGAGATGAAGATGTGGAAACTAAGGATAATGAAACCATAAAGAGGGAGTGTGAGGATTTCAGTAGGGACGAAGAAGATGTGGAGTCTCAGTATTCGTTGGATGATGAAACTATCTTCACAAAAGCAGGTATTAGCAGTACATAGAGAGATGGTGTCCTGGTGTCAGCTGGGATAGAGTTAATTGTCTTCCTGGTAGCTGCTGTGTTTTGGATTTAGTATGAGAATAAAGTTGATAATACATACTGATTTAGTTGTTACTAAGTAATGTTTATAATAAGTCAAGGACTTTTTCAGCTTCCCATCGAAGCTGAGAGGGAGCACAGACAGGACAAGCTGGCCAAAGGAATATTCCCTACCATAGACGTCATGCTCAGTATAGAAATGGGGGTTGGCCAGGGAGCAGGAATCTGTGATCGCTGCTCAGGACAGGCTGGGCAATCAGTCACTGGGTGGTGAGCAACTGTATTGCATCACTCCTTTTGTATATTGTTTTTTATTATTATTATTACTATTATCTATTCCGTTACTGTTTTATTAAACTGTTTTTATCTCAAACCACGAGATTTTTTTTCCCTCTTCTCCCGATTCTACTCGGGGGGGAAGGAGTGAGTAAATGGCTGCGCGGTCCTAGTTGCCGGCTGGGGTTAAACCATGACTGAAGGTCAGGAGCAAGAATCTGACAGACTGTTGGCTCACTGGAGAAAAGCCTGTAGTGAAGCCTTGCTGGAAGTGGGCAAGATCATCTTATTTTTTGTTGTCTTCCTTCTGTGACATTCCTTCTGATTTTGGTCAAGCTTATTTTTAATGGTAGCCATAGTGCTTTAATTGAACTTGTCCCAGAGAAAGGATGTTTGCTTGGTATTTTACTCCATTGCATGCCTGTACTTGTTTCTGAGGCTTCTCCTTCAATAACTCATTCAGAGCAAAAAGTATAAGATGAAGGGAGTCATGATATCTTTTTATGTGTTTAGCTGTACTTGTTAATTCCTGTCACACTCCTCTTTCTCTGCAGATACAGTCAAAGTGAAGGAACGGAAGAGATCAAAAAAGGGAGAAGCGGTAAGTGACACTAGGTCATTCTCCAGCATTTCTTCTGGAGGAATTTGACTTTGGTTAACAAACTGTAGCTGAAAAAACAGCCCAGAGCCCTTTGATAACATGTTGTGTTGCTGCCTGTGTTGTTCCAGTTTTGTTGTTGTTGCTGTTTCTAGGAAGCAGAGAGCTTTTTTGAAGATGCATCTCAATATGATGATAACTTGTCATTCCAGGACATGAATCTTTCACGACCTTTGCTAAAGGTATTGACCTAGTTTAGTTATTAAGTATGTTACTTTGAAGAATGTTGTACAGTGTCCCCTCCACCAATCAAAACTGGTAAATTCCTCTTTTCTTCGCAGCCTCTCTGAAAATGAAATTATGTGGGAGCTAGTATGATAGTTCTTTAGGAGCTGTTATCCCAAATAATGGAAACCATTCTTTGATTTGCAATATGTCAACGCTATCTTGAGTGAGACTTGTCACAGAATCACAGAATGGCTGAGGTTGGAAGGGACCTCTGGAGGTCATCTTGTCCAAACCCCTGCACAAGCAGGGCCACCTAGAGCTGGTTGCCCAGGAGCGTGTCCAGATGGCTTTTGAATATCTCCAAGGATGGAGACTCCGCAGCCTCCCTGGGGAACCCGTGCCAATGCTCAGTCACCCTCACAGTGAAAAAGTGTTTCCTGGTGTTCAGAGGGAACCTCCTGTGTTTCAGGCTGTGCCCATTGCCTCTGGTCCTTTCACTGGGCACCACTGAAAAGAGCCTGGCTTTGTCCTGTTTTCACCCTCCCTTCAGGGATTTATATAGATGGATAAGATCCTCTCCAAGTCTCCTCCAGGCTGAACAGTCCCAGCTCTGTCAGCCTTTTCTCATATGGGAGGTGCTCCAGTGCCTTCACAATCTTTGTGGCCCTTTGCTGGACTCTCTCCAGTATGTCCATGTCTCTCTTGTACCCGGGAACCCAGCGCTGGACACAGTACTCCAGTTGTGGCCACACTAGAGACAGAGTTTAATTGCTCTATCTCCTTTGTAGGCAATCACAGCTCTTGGCTTCAAGCAACCAACTCCAATTCAGAAGGCTTGTATCCCGGTGGGTCTTCTGGGGAAGGATATTTGTGCCTGTGCTGCCACTGGGACAGGTAGGGATTGAGCAGGGCACAGGAAACACAGAGCATTCGCTATTCACAATAATTGGTAATTCTTCTTGATTTTCTTCTTTAGGTAAAACAGCTGCCTTCATCTTGCCTGTCCTTGAGCGCCTAATTTACAAACCTCGTCAGGCTCCGATAACACGGGTATTGGTTCTAGTGCCAACACGAGAACTGGGTATTCAGGTGCACTCTGTCACAAAACAGCTGGCGCAGTTCAGCAGTGTCACAACGTGCATTGCTGTAGGTGAGTATTCAGTGTCTTACGTGAACTGTACGGATTGCTGTGAACTGGTATACAGAACTGGGAATTCTGTGTTATAAAACTGGAGGCTGTATGGTTATCGCAGGCATGCTTCTAGTAGGTGTGCTATGGTTTAAAATCTCACTTTCCAGTACCATGACGTACTTTTTGCTTGTTGTTTCTGAGAAAGAAAAGGTGGGGTCAGTTCTAATTGTGAATGTGGTATTAATCCGAGTTGTTTCCCATCCTCAGGCAATTTGGATCTGTGTACCGGGCTGCAGCTTGCTCAGGGAGTCAGCAGTCCACGTTTGCTCTCTTTCAGGTGGCCTGGATGTGAAGACTCAGGAAGCAGCTCTGCGCTCTGGGCCAGACATTCTTATCGCCACTCCTGGGCGACTGATTGATCATCTCCACAACTGTCCTTCTTTCCACCTGAGCAGTGTCGAGGTGCTGATTTTGGATGAAGCGGACAGGTAGGCTAAACAGGACAGTGGTGAAAAATGAGATGGAAGTTACCTGCTTTCCTTTTCCCAGGCTATAAGGCAGTCTTTGTTGCCTTGCCTTAAGTAATGTTTCTTATCTAGAACCAGATGGAGCTGCCTTACCTTGCTGTTTTTCTGCTGTGTAGGATGCTGGATGAATACTTTGAGGAACAGA
Source organism: Anarhynchus alexandrinus (assembly GCA_008711295.1). Taxonomy (NCBI): domain Eukaryota; kingdom Metazoa; phylum Chordata; class Aves; order Charadriiformes; family Charadriidae; genus Anarhynchus; species Anarhynchus alexandrinus. Next base: position 5,155,672 of record VUYV01000044.1, read on the forward strand.
TGAAGGAAATAATCAGGTTGTGCTCCCACCACCGTCAGACAATGCTTTTCTCTGCCACAATGACAGAAGAGGTAAGACAGGCTGCTGAGAAGCATATTGAGGCAGAAAGCTGAACAGAAGTTTGTCTAGTCTTTTACAAGATATCATGTGGACTGTTTTTTTTTTTCTCAACCTGTTTTGGTAGGTGAAAGATTTGGCTTCTGTTTCCCTGAAAAATCCCGTCCGAATTTTTGTGAACAGCAATACAGATGTGGCCCCTTTCCTGCGTCAGGAATTTATCCGGATCAGACCCAACCGAGAGGGGGACCGTGAGGCCATTGTATCAGGTTAGTGATGAGCAAAGAAAAGCTGGAATCGGTAGGTGACTATGAAGCAGCCTCCTGAGAGGGCTTTTTTTCTTTCAGCTCTACTGACGCGAACCTTCCCTGATCACGTGATGCTTTTCACCCAGACCAAGAAGCAAGCTCACCGTATGCACATCCTGCTTGGGCTGATGGGTCTGCGGGTTGGGGAGCTTCATGGGAACCTCTCTCAGGCACAGCGGCTGGAAGCACTCAGGTATTAGCAAGCTTAGTTAGCAATCACAGGCAAAAAAGAAGTTAGGAGTTGGAAACTTTAGGGCAGAAGTGGATTGCTGTATTCATTGCTAATGCATTTTTTATCTCTGTTCAGGCGCTTTAAGGATGAGCAGATTGATATTCTGGTAGCTACAGATGTGGCTGCTCGTGGTCTTGATATTGAAGGTGTTAAAACAGTGAGTACTTGCAGTGCTGAGCTTTTTAATGAGTCCTTTAATATTGTTTCCCTACTAACGCTGTTTCTGTTACAGGTAATCAATTTTACCATGCCCAACACCACCAAACACTATGTTCATCGGGTGGGTCGGACAGCAAGAGCAGGCAGGGCCGGTCGTTCAGTTTCACTTGTGGGTGAGGAAGAGCGCAAGATGCTGAAGGATATCGTGAAGACTGCCAAAACACCAGTGAAAGCCAGAATTCTCCCCCAAGGTACGCACTTCACTGAGGTAAAAAGCAGGAGAGCTGTAGGCAGGGAATATCATGGTACAGAGGGACAATAAAAGAGGTGCTGTGAAACAAGATGGACTTTACACAAGCTGCTTCTGGTGTTCACACTATTATTTTCAGATGTCATACTAAAATTTCGAGAGAAGATTGAAAATCTAGAGAAAGATGTGTATGCAGTTCTGTGCTTGGAGCGTGAGGAACGTGAGATGCAGCAGTCGGAGGCCCAGGTAAGGTTTTTTTTAGGATTTTTTTTTTTTACCTTAGTTTTTTAGAATCTGGAGTGGATATAGTGCATAAGGAGGTTACTTTACTGTACTTGACCTGCCTACTTTTGAAAGGGAAGAGAGGGATATTTCTTTCGCCACCATGAGCTCACTTCTTGCCTGAATTGTCTCAGATCAATAGGGCAAAGAAGCAGCTGGAGGGAGGAAAACAAGAGACTGCGGGTGAGGGTTTGGAGCGGAGCTGGTTCCAGACCCGTGAGGAGAGGAAGAAAGAGAAATGTGAGTCATGACACTGCTGCCGTATTAAATTCCATAGCTGCAACTGGACTCTGGTCTGTACTTTAAGAGGTTCCTTATTCTATGTTTTTCTTTGTCTCTCCAGTGGCCAAAGCCCTGCAGGAGTTTGACCTGGCATTACGAGGCAAAAAGAAAAGGAAGAAATTTATGCAGGACAGCCAGAAAAAAGTCCAAATGACGGTGAGAACGTCTACAGACAAGTGGGACCCTGGGTGGACTATTCTAGTTTTCCCTTAGCAAAATCTCACATCACTGTAAACTTGCATTTTAACACCTTTCAGCCAGAGGAGAGGTCACAGTTTGAAATCTTGAAATCTCAAATGTATGCTGAGCGGTTGGCGAAAAGGAATCGCCGAGCAAAGCGAGCCAGAGCCTTGCCAGAAGAGGAACCAGCAGCAGCACCAGCAGGTGGAGACTTTTGTTTTACAGCTGACTTATGTCAGGAACTTTGTTACAAATAGGTAAACTAAATTAATTTGTATGGAGGGAGGCAGTGGTCTGGTCATTGAAGGAATGGCCACTGGTGCGTGTTTGCAGAGAGGAATCATTACTTTTCCTGATGGTTAGGATAATTGTTGTGGTCAAGGCTACTGGGTTCTAGTAAACGAGATGATGCTGTGGCCTTCTTTTTACAGCCAATGTTCTGACTATTGTCTCTGTGTTAGGCCCCAAGCGGAAGAAAAAACTGTCTGTGTTTGACGAAGAGCTTACCAACACAAGCAGGAAGGCTCTGAAGCAGTACCGTGCCGGGTAATGTCTTAGCAGTAGTACATTAGTCCAGACTTGAGTAGGTGGAATTTTTTTTTGCATCTCTGGACTTTCTCAGGGCTACTTTGATTGATACTGGGTGGGAAAAGGTGGGCAGAACAAATAAGGGATTCTTGCAAGAAGTACCTGTACTATTGATGTAATTCAGTGGGTTTTGTCTTACCTTCCCCCGTCCCTTCTCTTTCAAAAAGCCCATCATTTGAAGATCGGAAACGCTTGGGTATGGCCCAACACAGGAAAGGAGGAAACTTCAAATCCAAATCCAGGTATACCTCTCTTTACTTTCTTGTTCAGGTTGGTGTGGGGTTTTTTCCTGCTTTTTTCTCTTCTTGTGATTGTTTAAAGGCCCGTGCTAAAAGGTTTGTTGGTTCTGCAGTAGCTTACCCTCCTACTGCCAGTCTGATGCTGGGGGTAATGAAGGATACTGCCTTTAATAGCACCTTCCTAGAAAACGCTCAGTGCTGTTCCTTATCTATCATTGAAAGCTGAGCTGGTGGAATCTAATTTCAAATATCTTCTCTTTCAGGTACAAGAGAAAGTAAGAACTGTTCGCAATTACCAAATGGGTAATTTGGACAACACAGACATTTCAGACGTGCTCTCTCCAGGGCCTGGATCTCTTTGTACTGCAAGGAAACAATTTCAGTAAAACTGAATAGTGTTTCTTCAAGTTCTGGAATAGCTTCGGGATGCTCAGTAATACCTGATTGAAGACCCTGTGTGAAAACATCTTCAGCAGCCCATGCAATAAAAGATTTTTTTTTTTTTCTAAAAAGTTTGCTCTGTTTTATAAGATAAGCTGGAGCAACTGAGAGCTGGGATGTTGCATCTTTTTATCAGACATTTAGTTCATTGTTTTTAGGGCAGAACTGGAGAACTCTTATTGCTTTGTTCAAACACTTTTGTGATCTCAGTTAATTAATATGGCTGAAAAGGATTTCTGTGGTTGAGAACCTATAACGAAAATGGGCAAAAAAAAATTTTTCAGACTGTCACAAAGATGGTGTCAGGGATTATAGTCAATGGGAATTAAAAAAAATCTCCCAAGAGGCTGATTATCTCCAAAGGTGGTGGGGGAGCAAACAGTTTCCTCCTAACTGAAAAGCAAACAGGTGCAAGCTGAGGCAAGAAGGGAAGACTACAACCAGAATGCAGGCTGGTTTACATTATTGTATGCAATTAATGATAAGTTTGCTCATCCTGGCTTGCTTTTTTTTAGACTAGAAGGAATGCAGCTGCACCTATAAAGATCAAGCAGGTTTACTGCAGGCTAGTAAGCAGCAATTAATGCAGAGCATCCTAATAGAAACACCATTGTACTTATTAAAGGTGGAATAAAGCAGGGAGAATTCTCTAAGTATTTGAATTTTTACCATCTCCACCATCCCATTCTTTTCATCAGCCTTGCTAAATTTCATTGATATACTTTTAATTCCTGTAAGGAATAGACCTAAGCGGCCCAGACCAACTGTTAACCTCTGAGCTGTCAAGATAAATTGAGTTTTTTGCTTCACACTTGCTCTTCTTCTGGGGTGACCCAAGTGCAGTAGTAAAAGGTATGGGCTCTGCTCCTGAAATAGACCAGTACAACAGTGACTCCAAGTACTGGGTTTTCCAGCTTTATTAAAAAGGGCAAACTTTACAAGCAGTAAACGTAAAATATACATAACAAAGTTTTGACAGGTGGTACTGCTGGGTGTATCGGCTTGATCAGTCTTCTCACAGTTCAAAGGTACACTATAGGATATCACGGCCTTGGTGGACGCATGCCAGGTGGAGGGGGTCCTGGGAATAAAGGGACTAAATGTTGAAGAGGAAAGAGGAAGCAAGGCTAAACCAGAAAGACATTTTCACCATGCTCAAAGTGGCCTTAGGACCCCTTTTTAGGCACCGAGACATTTATTGATGACTAGCATAGCTAGAGAGGCATTGAAACGTATCACCCTTCAAACGTTTTATGTTATGGCTTCTTATAGCTTCTAGGCATTTAAGATAACCTCTGCTCACCTCTCATTCCTGGGGGAGGTGGTCTCATGCCCGGTGGGGGCATTCCCATAGGAGCACCTCGGCCAGGTGGCATTCCCATCGGTGGGCCCATAGGTGGTCTCATGCCTGGAGGAGGTCCCATCATTCCTTACGCCAGAGAAAGAACAAGCACATAAATCCAGCTGAATATTCACGGCACTAGTTGGATATCAGAATAATCCTCCATAATACCAGTTCTTCATCAGACTCGGATAAATACCTCTGTATCACCAATTTTGCCACATAACACGAGCTCCGTGCTGCCCCACTATATCTACAGAGTAATTCCTACCTGGAGGAGGTGCTCCTCTGCTCATGGGTGGGGGAGGACCCCCGCGCCCTGGTGTGTATTGAGTTGGGGCTCCTGCTATGCTAGCAGTGGCTGCTGCAGCAGCAGCTGCAACCGTGCCACGACCCTGAGGTGTCATCACCTGTAAACAAAATAAACGGGTTCACAGAAACAGCACATTATCTGCTTTACAGTAAAAACTGAAAAATAAGCAAGATTTAAATTACTATCCCTTCAGAAAATTACACCAGTCTCCTCTTAAACACTGCTACAAATCTATAATACAATTCAATGGATACCGCTGGAATTCTGTGCAAGAAGCTGCACTTTTCAAGCCTCCTCTTCCATCACATAAGACAGAGTTCCCAGGGGGATCGAGTACCACAAAAGCCTCGCCAGGCTCAAACTCTGGTAACAGAAACTAAGATTACAGTTCTTCCACTCCGCCGATTTCTTACATCACATTGGTACCAAGAATTAAAAGCCACCCCAGAATATACCAAACGACTCTTTTTTAATGGGTCGCAGCATCTCACCTGTTGGGATGGTCCTCCCACTCCTCTGACAGGGCCGGCTAATCCCGCTGGAGCCTGCGGCATGGGCGCACCAGCCGGCACTCCCCTCCCTGCTGCTCTCCCAACTCCAGGTCCTCCAGCAGCTCCAGCAAGAGGCACCCGGGCAATTCCAGTCTGAAAACAGACCCCCCAAAAAGAAAGATTTACCAAAACAGAAGTCCTCAGATCCTAGGGATGCCCACAGCCCTCCCCTGTCCCGTTCATGTCCGAGCCCGCAAAGGGATTAGAACTGCCTGCAGTAAAATTTGTTGGACCTCGTCACAACGTGTGGAGGTGCAGGACATACTGTAGTAGTGTTCTCCTGCAATGAAGCAAATTTATCAGATGTCCCTTCCCTTTCTCCTTAGCTCTGCGCTCACTGTCCTTACATCTTTTGGAGGTGGTCCTTCAACTGTCATGGACACCAGGTTTTCTCCTCGCAGCAACACAAGACCAAGGACTCGTTTCTCTTCCCGCTCCGGCTGTTTTGAATTTTTAGGTCTAGCGAAGAGAAAGAAAACATTGTAAGCCAGAGAAAAACCCAAAATCAATGCTACCCTTTGAATTTGCAATAGAACATATGATGAGGTTACTCCAGAGGGGAGAATCTACCGTAAAAAACACATCTCTGTGCGCCTCACACTAAGTACACAGAGCAAACTAAACACAAGATGCGTATTGTCTCTATGTTTTTTTCCCCACGACGCTTAACTGTGACAGTGACTCCGCTGGCATCACGTAAAAGTCTGGTTCAGTTATTAGGAAAGAACAGACACAAAGTGTCCCCTGAACCGCAGCAGTTTGGGGATTTGACAAACGAGACTTAAACCCATGACTTATTTCAGCAGAAGCCAGCAGCAGACGTTGCACCGACTCAAGGCTCCGAGCAGGCAGGCGGCCTCGGGGCCGGGCAGCGGGGCTGGGTGGGGGGAGAGGACGGAGGGGGGGGAAGCCACGGCCCGGTGCTGCCGGTGCTCCCGCCGCCGGGAGCCGGCCGCGCTGCTCACTTGATCTTGCGGAACTCGTCGCAGTCGCAGAGGATGAGGTTCATGTGCTTGTCGAAGGCCTTGAAGGTGCCGATGAAGACGCGGCCGTCCTGCAGGATGCACCGCATGCGGTAGTCGATGTGCTGCAGCATCTTGCTGCTCTTTCCCACCGTCTGCAAGAGACCACCGTTACACCGGGCGCCGGGGTGGGCCCCCCTCACCGCAGCGGGTCCGCCCCGGCCCCCGGCTCACCATGGCTGCGGCTCTCCGTGCTCCCTCCCGCCGCCGCCGTTACTCGCTCCCTCCCGCCGCCCGCTCCGCCGGAAGCTCCTACGCCCGGCGGCCGCCGCTTCCGCCCGCTCTCCCGCACGCGGCCGCCCCGCCAGACGCCGCGCCCCGCCCCTTCCGGCGCGCGAGTGACGCGTTTCCGGTGGCGGGGGCGGTCCCGGTGATTGCCGGGGAATGGGGGGGTGTTCGCTCGGCGCCGCGGCGGGGCGGGGTCGGCCGCCCGCGGTCTCCATGGCGACGCGCTGCGGGCGCGTGACGCGCGTGTGAGGGCCAATGGGCGGCGGAAGGCGGTTGAGTGACAGCCGGCGGCACCAGTGACGGGCAGTGCCTTGGCGGGGCGGCGGCGGAGCTGCCGGGCGGCGGGAGCGCGGAGCGGCCGCGGCGGGGCTGGGAGAGCGCANCGCTGCGGCCCTTCCTTCCCTTCCCTCCGGCGGCCCGCCCCGCCGCCGGGCTCCGGCCTAGGCTCGCCAGCCGCGGGGCCGCCGGGCCGGTTCTGCGCCCGTCTTCGGAGGTGCCGTTGTACCGCGGCTGTGGGTTGGGCGCGGGGCCCGCCGCGCCGGCCCGGCTCCCGGGGGTGGGACCGGGGAAGGGGCCGCCATCGGGCCGAGGAGGGCGCGGTTCGCCGCTGCCCCGGGAGCCGAGCGGCCCCCGGGCACGAACCGGACAGCGCCTGGTCAGAAAAAAACCCAAATTGTTTAGCGCCTGAAAGGGACCTTTGGCCCGAGCTCGGGGAGTCGCTGGCGGCTCTCAGCTCCCCTGACTGATTAAAAACAATAAAAAAAGCAGTTCGCTCCTTTTGCCTGTTGCTATCGGTTTCTGTCTTTGCCAAGAGGTGGTCTCTGCCCAACCGGGCTGGAACGCGCAAGATAAGAGTCCGGTTCCGTAGGGTTAGTGTTGTGCCGCCGAAGTGCAGCCATGGAAGGCCCTTGGAGGAAGGCAGGATTCCAGAGACGGAGAAGCTGAGCCGCCGGGTTGTGGGGTTTCTCTAGTGAAGTATGGTTCCCTTTGCTTGTTCTACGAGGTAACGTAGAAAACTGTACGTAGCCCTCGGGTCGGACTCTGCTGTCTGCTGCCCTCTTACGCTGCTGGGTCAGGGAGGTGTCTCCTCCGCACCCTTGTCCGGTCGGTCACTCTGCTAACGGCGCTTCCACCTCTTTGCCCTGTGGGTACCACCGTCTGGGGACTTGCTGAGATCTGACTGGGATGTTTTGTGGCATCTACAGGTTTCAGAAGCTGAAGCTATTTTCCTGTTGAGTGGGGGATTCTACCCGGCAGCTTTTCTTTTTCATGGAATGTTCTTTCATCCTCCTCATTTTCATTCTGTGCGCAGCACACTTTGTTCTCTATCTGTAATGAAAAGAAGATTGAGTTTGTGAATAGGGAAATTCCGTTTAAAATACTCTAGTTGTTTTAGCTCGCAGCTTCTCAGAAGTCTCTTGAATAGTGTATTAGTGGCTCTGCTGATTCCTCCTTGCCTTGCAGCTACCCCTGCACCACTGCTTTGTATGAAGGAACTCGCTCTGCAGAAGCAGAGTGAATTCATCTTTGATGGATTTCAGCTTGGCTGCTGTCTCCCTGTATAAAACTGTGAGAATTGCTTACATGCTGTTGTTGGGAAGAATGTGCTGTGAGAGACCTGTAAGTGACTGATAGTCACAATTATGTGCTTCTTCCCAAGAGCGTCTGAACAGGCATTTTATCAGATATATCACTGCAAAATATCTGTTGTAAAATTTAACATCTGTCACCTCTCTTGTCTGCAGACATACAGTGAAATCTTTTCAAAGAATGCTTTTGACAGACAACCTCGTGTTAAGAGGCTGACCTGAAGTACCCTTTGTATTTGTAGTCCAGTCTTCATTGTCCTCTTCTGGAAAGCTGCTTCTGCTGAGCCAATGGTCTGTGTGGGTCCTTCAAAGGGTCATTTGATCCAGACTGTCAAAGAGTTTCCGACCTTTTCTAATTTTTAATTCCTGCTTCTTTGGGTTCTGCTTAGCCAGTTCATTTTGATGTTTGTGTCTCTTCCTCGGTAGGCTCATGTGGTATCTGTTCTATGGTGCTGCTGTGCAGTGAAACAGTCCTTAAGCTCTATTTCTTTCACTGTGTATTTGCTGTGCCTTGAATACTGATTGGAATAGGGAACATGGTTTCCAGCCACGAGTGGGTGCTCATTTATGGAAGACGTTTGGGGCAAAAATAGTCTAATGTATCATGGTAAGTTACTTTCTGACTCTGTATGCAGCTGAAAAAGCTGAAAACTGTTTTTGAGATGCAAAGGTAGTGTAATACCGCTTGGTTGGTTCCTGTTTTCAGTGGTGAGGATATCAAGGGAGCTGCAGGTAGAGTGCATTGCCTCTAGGAGCTGCAGGCCAACCTCTGTAGTACTTTTTTTATGAAATAGGAGACTTTATTTATATTTATATGGCGCTTAGGGACACTGTTTAGTGGTGGACTTGTCAGTATTAGGTTTACAGTTGGACTCTATGATCTTAAGGGTCTTTTCCAACCTAAACGATTCTATGATTTCTGCAGAATTTCCCATAATATCAATGTTTTTGTTTTAATGTGCACTTTCTGTCTCTAAATGATGCATGTTCTTTGCCAGGGAGAAGATAAGTTAGAGATTTGTAAAGGCTTCTACCTATGGTAAGCTGGGCATCTTTGTTATGGCACATAAAGTACCGTATTTCCTTGTACTCTTCAGTGGCAACTTGCAGTGTAAGTTGCAGTACAAGTAAAAGACTGTACTGCAAGAGGCTGAAGGCAGAAGTGGTAATTAGATGCTAATCGCTCACGGGTATATTAGTTAAAAGAATTGCAAATTCAGTTCTTAATACTCAAGAAAGTGATCTTTGAGCCTTGCATCTTCACTGTGTATTTGCTGTGCCTTGAACACCGAATGGATTTAGATGGTTTCTGTTCGTTAGTTGGTTCACTCGTGGGAGAAGTAATTATCTATTCAGTTATTGCAAGCCAGTCTGATTATTGGAGGTGACGTGTGCTTGTGCCATATGACTAAGATTTCTCAGGCTTTCAGGTTTAGGCCATCATCGGCTTTAGTTGCTGAATGGAGAACAGCGAGTGGAAGAAATCACATACCATGTGGGAACTGCCTGTCTGTTTCTAGACTTAATGGATGGAAACCTTTATATCCGGCAGATCTGGGGGTGCAAATTGGGCGCTTTTTCTGGGGAACATGTACAGAGCTGTGCTACTGCTTGTATACTAGTAATTGCTATAGTGTACTTAAAGATTTAGTTGGTGAGTTATCCCTGTTTTGAGCTATTGCTGCAAAAGCCATTTGAAAGTATAAATTATTTATTTATTTATTTATTTATTTTAATGTAGTGTGTGGAATTCAGGAAAAGGAAGTGAGGAAGATTGATTCGTAGTTTTACGAGGTTCATCTATCTCTTTGTGAGACAGACAGGTAAGCTTCGATTCTTAAGGCTGATGCTAAAGACTACGTTGGTTCAGCAGGCTGTCTTGGTTCTGCCTTGTCTCTGTATTACACTGTACTTGGATGTTAGAGAGAGTCAGATTTTTAGGCTCAGGAGGGACTCTTCTGACTTGCAGTGTGGCACGCTTGGCAGACTTTTTCTATCCTTAGAAATTTCAGGTATTGGGCATTGACTTGTGAACAGGCTGAGGAGAAGTGGTTTAGGTAGGGGTGCTATGGATACTCACCCCAACGATAAGCGCCGTACAGGGGGCTGCAGTCTTCTAAACATGTCTGGGTTCAGAGCATTCCTGGCTGTGTGCAGATTCCTGAGTGCTTTGCCCGGCTTATGCAATGAGGCAAGGTGCTATTCTGGTCCTGGGTTCCGTATGCTTTGCTGCCTGAATTCCTAGTTTACTTTGGGCAAAAAAAGACCAGCTGCTTCAGGATAAGTGTCGAAGAACGGATTAGAGTCCAATTTACTGATTGCAATGGGTATGAAAATAGCACTGGCAGCTGTGTATGCGTTTAGGGTTAGAGGCCTCTTGAGAACGTATTTGCTGCAAGTTAACATGTCTTAGTGAAGAGTAAATTGTATGTTTCTGTCTTGGAATGGAGAATAGAACACTGATAATCAAAATTTGTGAAGAGGAATATGTTAACACATGCCGGTGGGATTTGGAGACAGCGTTCCCGTCAGATGGCATACGCTCAGTGCTTTCTGGTTGTGAGTTAGCCTGGCTCTGCGGGCGGCGAAGGCTCCCTTGAAACACTAATTTAATCGAGCTCTCCTATGAGCAGTCGTCCTTTGCGTGACCTCACCTTGTCCCAGCTGGAGATTTTTATGTGATGCACCTTCTCTGAAGGACAGGCTTTCCTGTTTGTTGTCAAGATGAGAGTGATAATATTTTTATCCAGAGTGAATCTTGGAGCGGGAGATGGCTCGGTTGTCTGCCCTCCAGGATTAGGAAGTAAAGCATCAGGTGGTGTTTGTGTAACTGCTTGACTCTAACTTGCAATTTGGTATGATAGGAGTCATATAAATGCTTTTCTGTCATTGTCCCCAAGAGCTGCTCAACCCGACTGGTGCACTGAGTCCGTTGCCTTTGCGAGGCCAGCGCGCTCTTGATGTGGTCGTCTGAGCTAACGCTGTGCTGCTTATCTGAAAGGTTGGAGATGTTATTTTAAGAAACTGGCAAAGCTGAACCTAACTTGACTGGCGCTTTTCCACATGAGATGTGTTTAGTCTTACAGTCATTTTATGGGTTTTAAGAAAACATAAGCCGCTCTTGGGATTGATGCTAAAAAGGAAAGAGAAGGCCAGAAGGAGTACTGACTGTAATCATCTGTGAGTTGGGGTAAGCTGCGCATTTTCAGAGTATCATGAAATTCCAAATCTGGCTTGCCAGGTACTTTCCAAGGGGTGGGATGGTGGGGTGGACAAAGTCTGGCTGTCATCGGAGTGGAGGAGGATGGTGTTCCTGTGCACATCCAGTACCAGTCTCCCTTTTGGGTTGGCTGAACCCCAGATAGCTTTGGAGTTCAGGCTTCCTGGATTCCTGCAGGAACTGCAAAGACCATACACATGCTGAGAATAGAGCAAATTGATCAAGGCAGCTTCAGAAGGGCTTCTTATGGTAAACAATGCTTGTTTTAATAGGGGAATGGCTGGTTTCTCTCTCCAGCAGGTGCCTTCATTTTAAAGCAACTGTCTCTGATCTGGTGGAGACTTGAGCGCGAGGCTAGCTGCAATGATATCACTGAGTATTTGCAGAAAGGGCTGTGAAAGAAATGCTAAACTTGCACCCCTCATCTTGAATTCCAGCAGGCAGGAGGGATGATAATGTTGTGAGTATCTCAGAAGGTGAGGAAGCTGCCTCAACTGGAATGAGAAGATAGTCACAGGGGGCTGAAGAAGGGGTTTGTGTGTGTACAAATGCAGAAAAACATTAGTGCACCTGAGTTTTCATATCTTTCCATGCAGTGATACCAGTCTCTGCGAGGGAAGGAAGAGGCATATGAGCTTCATTAATTGAGATCATCAGTGGATCTCTAGGTCAACATCTTATATGGGCCAGGCATACACACCTTTTGTGGTAGACTCAGCTCATTTCATAGAAGTTCCCTTTTCCAGGACAGTCACGTAGACCAATTCCCTGCGCCAGGTATCTCTGCAGCTGCTTGGTCTTTGCTGATCCGTGGAAAGTTCTCTCTTCTTTACTTGCCTTGCATCAGGAAAACCCAAAGGCTGCTGGTTTCCCTTCAAGTCTTAGCCTGTCTTAGTATCTCTTTCCCAGTTGATCAACGAAGTCCAGCAAGTATGTTAACCATGAAACAGTGTCCCTGCTCGTCACCGTCTCATCTGTGTTCTGGGAAAAGGGGATTGGGTTGCCCCAATAGGAGAAATAGGAGTTTACATAGGAGCTGGGAAATTGTTCTTTGGGTGCTTACCATTTCATCCAGGATATGCTGGAAATTGAGTCTCAGGAGTCCTTAAGGACAGGACTACTTCTGTGTCCGGTCAGATCTCATTTTTGGCAGCTTGAAGCTTTTCTTCGTGAGAACTGCTGATGGGGAGGGTTTTCTCACTCCCATGTGACTTTCTCCCTATGATTGTGTGGGAGAGAGCAGGGCTATGCCCTCCACCCAGGAGAGGATTGAAAAGGAACTGAACAAGTACATTTCTTTACAGCCTCTTACTACCAGATGAAGCACAAACCAGCATGTCTGACAGCTGTCTGGGACCAAACCCTGAGCACAAGCTTATGCTCTAAGGCAGATAAAGGAGTGAAAGGTAGACCTCCGGAGCAAATGCTGAGTTAACTTTTCTTCTGTGATGGATATTCATGTTTTGGATTTGTGATGTTAGAGGAAGGGAATGGGATAAAGCTACCTGCCGCTACTCTGCCTAGGAGCCTGTCTGGTATCTGAGAAATATGAATGGGGCATCAGCAAACACCAACCCATGGGAGGGACACTGCCTGGGCGGTGTGTTCCCTCTCTCACGTACAGGCAGTAGCTGAGCCTACGGAGCTATTGCTTTACTCTCCTGTAAGCTGCCCTGGCAGTACAGACGGGGGGTGGCAGATGGGGCTTTGCTGATCAGAGTGACTCTCCTTCTTGCGTGAGTACCCCGACAAGCTCTCAGAAATATTCCTCAGGGGATAAGGTTGGGCATGCAATTTCAAATGTGCTGTTTTCATATGAGGCCTCCATCTCTGGTACGCTGGATGTTCTGTCCCTAGCAGGCCCAGCAAACCATAAGGCTGGCCTTTTATTGTGTTTTGAAGCTTGGCGTTAAATGCAATGTAACAATTGAAATAGTTTTTAGACAGCTGCTCACTGTCCTTTCTCTTAACAGGCGTGGGGGTGTATGCTGTTGTAAAGGCACCCGGAGGAGTCTGGAGCAATGCCACCGCCTTCGGACATTGTGAAAGTAGCTGTTGAGTGGCCGGGTGCCAATGCCCAGCTGCTGGAAATAGATCAGGTGAGACCTGGTAACCAGATGGGAAGGAAATGCACACAACCTTGATACTGGAATGTGGGAAGCATGGAAATGGGCAGTATTCCTTTCTGGTTGAGTGGAACATGGCTGCTGAGGACTCTCTCTTTCTGTTCTAGAAAAGGCCTCTTGCATCCATCATCAAGGAGGTCTGTGATGGGTGAGTAGTTCTCTGGAAACCGTTGTGGACAAAGTCTGTCCCCCAACAAATCTTGCTGGGGTACTGTGGAAAGTCTCTGCTGCTTGTCAATGTGCTGCTAGCACGATCCATGCTGTCTGCTGCCAGTTTTGGCCGTGGAATGGGCCAGGGTTTAATTCAGGAAGAAAAGGATCTCCTGCAAAAAAAGGGGCTTTGTATTTTTATTCCAATTTTGAGTGTGTGCACATGTAAGCCCCTAAGGTCAGTGTCTCTGAGGACTGGCTCATCTTGCTGTTGCTGAAGTGGTGGCCTCTTCAGACATTCCAGAGCTTGATTTAGATTAAGCTGAGACACCTAATTTCCCATGATAAAAATTTGCTTGAAAGTTCTTTTCCACCCTCGGGTGATCGAGCTGCTGTTCCTAATTAAGAGCCAGAAAAAAGAGGAGGAAGAAACTTATCCGTCCTTCTTCTTCCTCTGCCAGGTGGTCGTTGCCAAACCCTGAGTACTACACCTTGCGGTATGCTGATGGTCCTCAGCTGTACATCACAGAGCAGGTCAGTGTGAGAGGTAGCAATTTGCTGATGTCCCGGGCAAGAGCACAGAATGCCTTGGACTAGTGTCATGGAACAACACTGTCACTAATCCTTCAGGGGCAGCATCTCTGCTATCAAAACCACTCAGACTTGAATGGTGTCATTCAACTGAGGAGCCTTGTGCTTCTCTCTGTGCATGCCCATAGGTGCGAGGACCCAGTGACACAATTCAGCACCCTCAGCAGGGTTGTGTGGTATAGGAACCCCTTTACTTCTGCATACAAATGTGCACTGTAGATCCAGTTGCATTCTTTCCGCCCCACTTTTCTGCAGTTTAAAGTTTATGTTTTCTTTCAGACTCGCTGTGACATCAAGAATGGAACTATCCTGCAGCTGGCAGTCTCCCCGGTAAATGCTTCCTCAAATCTCTTTTTCTCAGTAGCTATCCTCCTATGACAGGCTGTTTCTTGCCTCCCAGCTTTTCTTTCTCCTTCTCCCTAATTTGCAGGGGTCTTACCTTTGTTGTGGGCCATTCCGCACAATGAGACACACACTCTTATTTTCCTTCCCGGTTGCAGTGTGTATCTTTCCTTTGGATGCTCTACCCTTTTATAGGACTTTCTGTAAATAAATCCAGTCTGTTTTTATTGCATCTCCTAAATTAGCATGTTGTAAAGCACCTGACAGACACATTCTCAGTATGAGTGCAGTTAGTGTTATCAGTCAGAAAGCAACAGTACTGGTGATTTAATGCAGAAATTAAAGTAAGAGACAAATTTGATGCAGAGGGGGTTGTTCCTAGTGAATTCTTGCTATCGTGACCTCACAGTTGTCTTTTGCAGACTTGCTGCAGCTTCCTTTTTATTGGAATTCTTAAACCTTTTTTGTGCAAGTGTCATGGCTTATAGCTGAGAGTGAACAGAACAGGAAGAAGTTATTTGGGCAAGAGGTGGTTGAGAGAATATCCTTGATCTATGGCTGAGAAATCTTACAGAATGTGGTGTGGATACACAAAATGAGCTTGTGCTTCTCTCTGAATCTATGAGAGTTGGGTTTTTTTTAATATGATCTTTAGTGGTCTCACTCCATAGTTCTATATCCACCTCCACTCACCTCACCAAGAAGAAAACCAAGAATTTACTCTAACATGTAAAATAGCATTTTACTCACCTCCTGCTTGGCTGGAACTGTTGCTGAGTGCAGCCGTTTTAGTCTATCTTAGACTTGCTGACTGCGGCTACTTATCCTGTCGTTGCTGGTATCTCTCTACCCTTGCTGTGCTCTCTCTGCCCATCCGTGGACTTCTGACAGAATGCTGACGCTGGCAGAACTTCGTTTGTAGGTGTCTAGTCTGTAACTGGCGTCATCCCTCTTTCCTCCCAGTCTAGGGCAGCTCGCCAGCTGATGGAGAGGATCCAGTCGCACAGTATGGAAGCCCGACTGGATGCCATGAAGGAACTGGCTAAACTTTCAGCAGATGTGACTTTTGCCACAGAGTTCATCAACATGGAGGGGATTACAGTACTGACACGGCTTGTGGAGAGCGGGACCAAGCTTCTGTCCCAGTAAGTTTCCTGTATTCCAGGACTCTGGAACAGGGCCTCAAATAAAGGGCTTGTTTTGCTTGTTGAAGTGGCATTAAGCAACTAACCTCATAGCAAATGCTGATCTATTAATTGAGACAGTCTTTCGAGTTGTTTGCTTAACCTCATGAGGCAAAAGAGAAGACATTTATGATGCGTGAAACTTGCATTGAAAGGTCACTTTGATAATTTAAACAACTTCTATTACCTTTCTTGTGGTCATAATCTCCTCAAGCAGTTATTCATCTGCAGTCTAAGGGAGAAGGTATCCTACAAAAAACTCACACGCAGTTGCACACAAGAACATACCTGTAGAATTGGTGGTGTGTATGTGCCAGTCAGCAGCAAGCGTGTTGCTGGCTCTTGTATATGTGGTCAGTACTTTTTGACCTGCCTCATAAGAAGAGTTGCTATGAAGGCTGAAAGTCTGTTTATCTTAGTGAATGGAAAGGACTAAAGAACATATAACAGAGAAAGTATCAGTCTTCAGTCTCCAACAGTTTTCAACTTTTGGGTTTCCTGAACAGAAATTATATCTCTTTGTTTTAAGAACCTTTGGGTGTTTCTTCTGTAGATCTTTTTCTTCTTCATTTTTTTAATCAATTTATCATTTTGACATCTACAGCACTCTGTGGAAATGAAGTTCCACAGTTACTTGTCATATAAAAAAAATACTTCCTTTACTTTAAACATGTCACCTAATATTCATTTTGTTCCCTCTACATATTTTGTTATGAGAAATTGCAAATTCCTCTGTACCTTCTCCTTACCATCCATAACCATATAGCGCTCTCACATACCAACCCTCAGTCGTGCCTTTTCTAAGCTGCAGTCTTAGTCCATTAACACTGTAACTATGGCAGCCATTCCAGAGTGCTGATCATTCTTTCCATGCTTCCCCTGGCTCTTGGCTCTTTCCAGTACTACTGCGCTGTTGTGGGGAAATTTGTTTGTAACTTTTCATCAGGTTGAAACCTGAACATTTAATTTCTACCCGTTTGTTTCTTGTCTTTCAGTCAGTTATTAATGCAAGAGAGAGCTTTTGTTTTTACCCGTTAGCAGCTGAATGTTTTGCGTGTTGTAAGACACTTTAGTGAAGCACCTTATAAAAATCTTCTTCAAAGTCCAGAAATTGTACTTAACTGTTCTCATTCTGACTTACTGACTTGTTCAGAGACCTTCAGTATTGTGGTGGGTTGTGCTAGCAGCCCACCAAGCCACTCTCTCACTCCCCCTCCTCAACAGGACAGGGGAAGAAAACAAGATGAAAAAGCTCATGGGTTGGGCAAAACAGACTCGACTTGGGGAAAATGAATTTTTTTTTTTCCCAATTAAAAATAGAGGAGGAAGATGAGGAACAAAGACAAAAACAAAACCACTTTACCTCCACCCCCTTCTTTCAGGGCTCAACTTTACTCCTTCACTCCCCACTGTTCTGCCTCCTCCCCCATCGGGCTGTGGTGGGGGACGGGGAATGGGGGATGGGGATTTTGGTCAGTCCGTAACACTTCGTCTCTGCCGCTCCTTCCTCATCATGCTTTTCCACTGCTCCAGTGTGGGGTCCCTTCCATGGGATACAGTCCTTCACAAACTGCTTCAGTGTGGGTCCCCCATGAGACACAGTCCATCGGGAACAGACTGCTCCAGTGTGGGTCCCCTGTGGGCCACAGTTCCTGCCAGAAAACATGGATGGATTCTTCTCAACGGGCTGCAGCTCTTGCGGGGAGCTGCAGCATGGCCCCCCCAGCGGTGCAGCTTCCTCAGGGCATCTGCACCTGCTGCGGCGTGGGGTCCTCCACAGGCTGTAGTGGGAATATCTGCTCCACCATGGTGGTCCATGGGCAGCAGGGGACAAACTGGTTCACTGGTCTCTCCACAAGCTGCAGGGGAATCTCTGCTCCTGCACCTGGAGCATCTCCTCCCCCTTCTCCTTCACTGACCTTGATGCCTGCAGGGTTGTTTCTCTTGCATGTTTTTTCACTCCTCTCTCTCAGCACTTTTTACCTTTTCTTAAATATGCTTACACAGAAGTGCCGCCAGTTTGGCTGAGGGGCTCAGCTTTGGCCAGTGGTGGGTTCATCACAGAGCCATCTGGGACCAGCTGTGTCTGGCCTGGGGCAGCCCCAGCACCTCCTCACAGAGGCCGCCCTGCAGCCCCCAGCTACCAAAACCCTGCCACATACACCCAGTACATGTACAGATGTGAAACACAACTTCCCTCTACAAAAGCCGTAGCAATTCTTCCCTGTTAATTTTTTTTCTTCTAGTGGTATTATTCTTTTATTATAGATTCCGCCTGTCTTCCTGGTTACAAATACCTAAATGCCTGGTATGTCCTTCAGATTCCTGCCTGAGTCCTCTCTAAAAATTGGCGTTATATTTGCCACTTTCTGCAGAGCACAATAAGCGATTTGGCAATGTTTCATTTTACCATGGTTCCTTTGGAATTCTTCAGTGAATATCATCTGGTCCTGGGGATCTGTTTTTCATATGAATGGCTTGTTCCAGAATGTCTTCTAGTGATGTTCAAATGACAGATTTGAAGACTTTTTTTCTCTCTTAAAAACAAACAAAAAACCAAACTCTGATCTGGAAGTTTCCCCAAGCACTTTCATGGTGAACTCTGATGCAAATAACTCACTCTGCTTTTCCACTGTAGCTCTTCTGTTTCGTTGAAAACATTTCTAAAGTCTTGATAACTTATTGTCATAACACTTATAGGTCTTCTAATTTCTTATATATTAGCAAGTAATATGTTTTCAGCATGTTTTGCAGTCTTTCCCTCAGTCTTGTTTACTTTTTTGTCTTGTGGTTATGTATTAAATTTTCCACAGTTCATGCTGTGCTTTCGTTTTGTTTCAAGCCAGGTCCCAGTGTTTACAGGATGACAATTAATTTTTCTTTGTTTTTCTCTGATGTTAAGACATGTTTGCTCGGGTTTTGGTTTTTTTTTTAATGTGTGTAGGGCTTGTAATTTCCAAATATTTTTGCATGTTTTGTGATACAGTTTTACTCTGGAGCTCAAATCTGACAACTGTTGAAAAACCTAATGTTTGCAGATGGTTTAAATTTTCAGTTGATCAGCTTAAGAAGTTCTCCCCTTTTCAAGTTGGTCTTTTTTTAACTGATGGTCCTTGTACTGAATATTTTGGGGTTTAGTTGCATTTGTTTTTTTCCCCCTCACATGAAAGTCTTGAATTTGAGTAGTGATACTTTGCACTGCTCAGGAATAAATACTGCATTGCTGCTTCTCCTGTTATTCCTTTGACATGGCAGGTACGGATCCAGGTAGTTGCGAGTCTCTGGTTGCAGGACTGGGGATATATTGTTGCTGGTTTTAACTTGTGCTTGTAATGAGGAAAAATAAAATACGATTCCACAAACCAACAGAATTATTTTCACAAATGCGAATACTTTATTGCTCTCCCAGCTGCCAAACTGTAGCCTATTTTATTAGGCTAAAGTGGTGACATTTTTCTCTTATCCAGCTTATTCAGCTTGGACAGGCTTTGTCATTGCTACCAGGTCTCTCATAACCGCATTCTTCGTTTTCTCAGTTACAGTGAAATGTTGGCTTTCACCCTGACTGCCTTCTTGGAGCTCATGGACCATGGTATTGTCTCCTGGGACATGGTCTCTATAACCTTCATCAAACAGGTGAGTTTGGGTAAAGGGGGTGAGCGGATGCTCTTTCTTTTTGTGCTTTAACGCAGCTTCCAGGAAAGCAAGATGACTCTGAGGAGCTGAGTGCTCACTGAGAGCACAGTGCACCCAGCTCTCTGAGCCCTGTCTCACTCACCACGAGGTTTCCTGGATGGGCATCTGTTGACCTGCTGGTTCCTCTGTTTTTAGATTGCAGGGTATGTGAGTCAGCCTATGGTAGATGTCTCCATCCTCCAACGATCCCTAGCCATTCTAGAAAGCATGGTGCTAAACAGTCAGACTCTGTATCAGAAGATAGCAGAAGAGATCACCGTGGGGCAGCTCATTTCTCATCTGCAAGTGTGAGTGTCCACCCAACAATGGTGTGATTTAAATCAATTTTATGAATATCTGTTAATTTGAAAATGTATCCTTTTACATTTAAATAATTTAAAGATGCTATTTTTAAAGTATTACTGATATGACATCTTGAACTTAAGGATTTCTAACAGATTAAAAAAAAAAGTAAGATCCTGGGAAAATATAGTTTGTGTTCTAGAAGCACTTAAGCAGATGAGTGTACGTCTTGAACAAAGATATTTTGCTTAAACAACTGCACAAGTGTGTTCAGTGTTAGGACCAAACCTGCATTTTACTAAAACAACTTCCCAAAGCTTCTGCATCCAGTCATCTGTCACCTTCACTCCTCTTTAAATTGTCTCCACTAGAATCTAAGAGCTCATCATCATCTGGTTTTTGTCCTGCATATTAAGGAAGGAAACAATAGCTTTTTTGTGCTTTTTTTCACACCTCCCCTTCCTCTCTTTCCAAAAGAATTGACAAATTAATATCTGGCTTTTAAGGCTGTTTATCTAGGTCAGTTCTACTCTTCCATAAAAAAGGAAACATGCATTTGTTAGAGCTTTAAGTAGTTGTTTGTGGGTTGGTTTTTTTTCTCAAGCCTTTTAATTCTAAAATGTGGAAAAGTACCATTTGTGAATATGACTAATATTCCTTAATCAATGAACAGTAGTTTAAAAAATTATAGTGCAAACAATGTATTGCATCAATGTCACCGTGTGCTTAGAGTGTTTAGACATTTGAACTTGGCTACCAGAAAAGCTAAAAAAATTCTCACGAACACTGCAGCAACTTAGTTCTGCAAAGAGTGTATGTTCTTTCAGCTTTATAATTTCTGTTTTAGTAAAACACGGGTCTGGTCCTAACACTAAACACACTTGTGCAGTTGTTTAAGCAAAATATCATTGTTCAAGACATACACTCATCTGCTGTAGTGCTTCCAGAACACAGAAGGTTGCTGAAGAAAGTATCTGTGCAGGGAATACCTTAGAAAGCGAAGCTGCAGAGTGAGTCAGAATGTGGTAGTGTTTGTTTGGCAAGACTATCAGGAGAGAACAATCTTGAACAGAGGGTAGGTTCTGGAAGAACAGGTCCATGGAAACAAGTCTGAAGGAGACAAGTTAGAAGAGGAGAAATTAATTTCAAAATTGTTTTTCTGTGCCAAAAAGCAAGCAGTGTAGTGAAAAGAGCAGCAAACCCCAAAAAGGAGGGTAGAGGCAGTGAGGTGACAGACTTTAGAGAGCTGCGAAGCTTGGAGGCCTAAGGAGAACCTAGGATGATGCACGAACATTTGCGTGTTTGAAGTATGGCAGTTGACCGAAATGAAGAAGATTTGGAAGGGAGCAATAGAAGAGAGAATATGGTTGTTATCCACAGATGTGCCAGGGATAAATGCCACAGTGGGGAAAATAGCTATTTAAGCTAAAAGATGTTTTAGCTTTAGGTGTTTTATATAAGTTTAATTTTATTTATTATACATATAAACATATTTTTTAAAGTATACACACAAAAATTCATTTAGGTGGTGCACTGGAATTCTGTTAATCAGAAGAGCTTAAAGTTCTGCAGAAGTCTCCCAGGAGGGGTAGTATAGCAAGAAACAAAACTGGATTTGATAAAGCATTGAGATGGAGGTGGAAAAGAGTGTGATCGTCATTTGGAAGCTTATTCAAAACATCACAAGTGAAACCATACAGTGTGCATGATCTAGGAAGGGACTGAGCACCCTTTACCTGAAGAAGCTTTTCAGTGAAAATAAAAAGACGTGTGGGTTGGGCCAAACTGTTGAGGTTGGAAGGCAATGCCATAAGGAGAGGCATGCTTCCCCCGTAGTTCCATTTGCATTTGGTGGCTTCCATTGATATAAGGGAGAAAAATTACTCGCTCCATGTAAGTTTCTAGCTGTATCCGTATACCAGACTGCCGTATAACTAGGCTTTACAGAGATAGGTTCAGCACTGGAAACAAACTATGGGGGTGCTGAACTCTGAGCTCTGTTGGGCTGCAACCTGCACTGTCTTCTGAATAATGGAGCTATCAGTCAGCAACTTCTGTCAGCTTTTTGCAGGCCTTATGACGAGGTGGATGGCATGAAAGTAGATTACCTGAATCCTGCTTGTCCATTGAAATGCAAGACAGCTGTAGTAAATGTACTTACAGTGCAGGCAAAGCAGCAAGCTGTAATGTTTTATACTGTCTGTTCTCTTATGATCCTCCCATTTTTGTTTCTGCAGCTCAAACCAAGAGATTCAGACATACGCAATTGCCCTGATCAATGCCCTCTTCCTGAAGGCACCTGAGGACAAGAGACAGGTTTGTTCTTGCTTTTTGACTTTAAACCTGAATAATGGTTACTGGCTGGCTGTTTACTTTATGCCTCAGAAATCATATTGTCTGGGCAAGGCAGACCTTGGACCTTGCCAAGAACTTCTGTTGCTCTTTCAGTGTGGCAACATAGGAGAAAAAGTACCATCCCATTAATAATGTGTTCTGGAGCAGCATATCTATGTTTAGGAGATGCTCAGAAAGGCATCTGAAGGTCCTTGGGAGGCAGAAAGTAATCCTCTATACAGCATGGAAATTTTTTTTGAAGAAAGTTAATTCAATATGGGAGAGGTAGGCTGGGTAGAGTCCTTGGGGTTGTATATACTTACTAAGCAAACACCCCACCTCCCTCTCCCCCAAAAAAGGAACCTTTCTTAGGTCATAGGGGGATATTCCCGCTGGCAAATGTGAGAAACGAAACACCTGTCCTGCTCTGAGGAAAACCCCAAGATCTCAGCAATGTGCAAGATGTGCATATGTCTGTATTGTGGAGCTTTGCTGTGTTAAGCCTTTCTTCTCTAGTGCCCCGTTTGTGCCTTTTTTCTGGACTCTGAGCTAAATCCTGTCTGCTTCTCTTTGTGCCTTTTTTTGCTTTCTGCCAGCAGGACAAGCTGCTTAACCCACTAGACCTGCCCATCACTGTAAGTAACTCAAGCTGGGGGCTGGTCATGCGGAACTGTAGGCATGTTAGCTTTTCTCCAGTTATGCCTCCTCGTGTCTCAGAAATGATGCGTAGAGGCTTCAGGTAGCGGGCGAGCCCAGGGAGATGGGCGGGAGGACTCCTGGGGATGTATTCAGATTGTGAAGGGGAGAAGAATCAGTAGCAGGAGAAACCTCGAATGACTCATTGTGCACACAAGACAATAACGATGATCGTAAAAGGAAACTGATACTACAAAACTGACCAGGTGAACCAATTTTAAAACTGGAACCAGTTCTTTAGCAGTCTGGGTCTCCTTAAACTTACTACAGCCTGAGTTTATACCCCAAATCTCACTTGCATTAATGACAGTTTCATATCCAGCTGCATCCTTCTAAAGGTAGAGCTGTTTGTCTGTGAAAAGCAGTCACAAAACTTAGTGCTGACTGGGGGCTAGAGCATACATTCTGCCTAATTTGTGACTTCTCCCTTTGGGAATTGTACTTTAAGAATGTTTTTTGCCCTGTGCTATCTCCACAGGAGTCACTACTCTTGTTAATAGGTTGATTTGGAACCTTCTGTACCTTGAGATACATTTTTTAGATTTTATGGGTGGCATGGAGAGTGCTCCACTTCTGCCATGGATGCAGTGCTTTCGGAGGGGAAACTATGGTCTCAAGACTTTCTAAAATTAATGGATATGCTTAACACATGAAAATAAGGAAAAACATACCCATCTGTTGGTAGTTTGGCCAAGATACTAAACTTCATAGCAAACAAAATTCCAAGGGATCTTTCACTTTTTTTTCCCCCTTTCCCTCTACCCCTCCCCTTGAACACAATCCACATGACCACAAAGGGCCATGAAGATGATTAAGGGACTGGAATATCTTTCATATGAGTAGAGGCTGAGAGATGTGGGATTGCTCAACCTCAAGAAGAGAAGGCCCAGGGGGGTCTTACCAATCTGATGGAAGGGAATATAGAAGAGGGAGCCCGACTCTTCTCAGTAGTGCCTGCTGACAGGACAAGAGGCAATGGGCACAGCTTAAAACCCTGGAAGTTCCACCTGAACACACACACACAAAATTAATACGAGGGTGGTCAAACACTGGAACAGTTACCCAGACAGATTGTGGAGTCTCCATCGGTGGAGATGTTAAAAACCTGACTGGACACGGTCCTGTGCAGGCTGCTCCATCTGATGTTGGTTAAACGAGGGGAGTTGGACCAGATGATCTCAAGATATCTCTTCCCAGATAAGTGATTCTGTGATTCTATGACCCCATCAAGCAGCAAAGTGGGCATTGTTGGACTCTCAGCAGAACATAGATCCTGTAGCAGTGGTTAGGCTGTGTGCGTGCTCATGCTTCTTACTATGCTATTTAGAATTGTTGAATTGTCTTTGTCCTTCCCACTGTTTATCTGCTTCAGTCACCTGTTACTTTGTCCCATGTACAAACTAATTCCTTCAGAGTAAGGGTTCTTTGTGTGGCGTGCATGAACAAATCCTAACAGCCCGCCTTGTTCTATTCTCTGTACTACATCTCACGAATTAGAGTAAAAAATAGTGACTCGGAGGGCAGTGTGTTACCTCTGAAACCACTTCCTACTTCATCTAGGTGCTTCTTAGATATCTTCCACTGACTTGTTCTGGTTGTAACATGAGTGCTGCTAAATTTGCAGCCATTATGGCATGGCTATCAGCCAGCATATCACTTTCTTGTTTTAGGAGGTTTCTGTCTGGAGCAAAAATGATAATAGGGACTTGGAACGAGGCTAATATACGCATTTTACCAGACTCCTTATAAAGCCTGTCAAAAGCAGGGTTGATATGAGCAGTTGGAGCAGTCTTGGATTGCTCAGAATGTACAGCTGATTGAATGCAATTGTCTAAGACCGCACATCTGCTTCCAGTTCTCAATCTGCACTGCACAGGAATGTGAAGAGCTCTCAGACTGGCAGTTCTTTTGGACTTCTTCCAGATGATGTGTTGCCCAACAGATTTTTCTGACCCAAAGATTTTGCTTATAACAGCAAACTTCTGATAATATTCCATCTTGACATTAGCACAGTGCCACTCTCCTAGCAGCTGTAATGAGATCACTCATATTTTAAAAAGTGCATCTTCAAAATTTACGAGGAAAGCACAGGTTAGATTTTTGCAGGTGCATGTGTGATTGGTCCCTGAATTGAAGGCTTGCAGCAGATACTTGCATCTGCTGTGACTGTTTGTCATCATGACTTGATGGTTGGGAGACCCTCCTCATCTGGGGAAGGAAAACATGCAGTAAAGAGAGAAACTGGAAGCTTTCCTTTAAGGATGAAAATTATTTACCCTTTATTTTTGTAAACTGAAGCGCTTCTGCAAATTGTCCTTAAACTTGACTTCTAAATATCTCTTTAGGAAGTGAGACAAAGGCAATGTAAATTTCAGAAGGAGAGTTTTTGAGAGGGAGGAGACCAGAAAACTACATCCTCTAGCCCTTGTTTCCTTGGGTGTATACCTACCTATAGAAAGCTGTAAAATACTAATTGAAGGAACCTATTGTAAATGACAGATTTTTCTGGGCAACCCACAGTATGCTCCCTGCTGCCATATCTCCTGATGTTGAAGTATCATTAGATGTCCAATGTTAAGCTTAATTTTCTTCTGTTCTTTGACTACCCTAGTGCCTTTCTCCACATTAATGATGTTTTGTAGGGGAGCCATCCATGAGTTGTGCCCAGTAATGATGACCCTTGCATCCCAACTTGATGCTTGCTTTGTGGTGAGATGCCATGCTAAATTGACAGTCTGTAGTAATAGCACTTTGTTGTGTGCCAGTGCTATCTGCAATTCATAGGCTTCCTTCTTTCTCTCCTTTCTGCACAATGTGGTCTTTTTGTTTCTATTTCACTGATGTTTTTTCATCTCTCAATTCCACAACAGGAAATGGCTAATGCATTTGCCCAGAAGCACCTGAGGTCTATAATCCTGAATGTAAGTATGTCTGGGATGACAGAGTGCTTCCTAATGTTCCCTCAATAAAGGTTTCACTTGTGCAGAGCGTAAATTTTGCTGCCTTCAGGGCACTTCCAGAAAAGTGACTCTTTCAGAGGTGAAATTGGAGCCACTTGTTCAAAAGGGGGTTATCAGGATGCTTCTTTCTGCTGTTACAGAGCATTATCATTATGCTTCTGATGGAATATTGAGGTTAAACAGCTGAATCCTCATATACAGAGATGTACATGCAGCCTGGCATATGCCTACAGCTAATACCTCAGTTTTTATTTGTATTCTCTTCATTTCTACCCTATCTTTTATTTTTGCAGCATGTGATCAGAGGAAACCGCCCTATTAAAACAGAAATGGCACATCAGCTGTACGTGCTGCAGGTCCTGACCTTTAATCTCCTGGAAGAGAGAATGATGACCAAGATGGATCCCAATGATCAGGTCACTATTAGAGCTGAGTAAGATCCGATAGAATAGGACGTACAAAGGGGCTTATTCGTGAGCTCCTTAGCTCCACAGAATTTGCAGTAGATGGTACATAAAGTTTCAAAACCGTCCCTCACATTGTAGTCCTTGAGATTAGGGTATGCTCATGACTATCCTGCTGTATGCTGTGGGACTTGTAGAGATTTAAGTGGTCACTGAAAGCCATATATTCCTTTCTTGACCAGTGTGATGCCAGCTGTCAAAGTGATTACTCCACCTCTATGGAGGGCACGTCCTTTTATCTGTTTCCTTGCAGTATACAAGGAAGCTGAGCATTTTTAAGGTGTTTGTTACTCAGTTCTTATATGCATTGTGAGAAATGCCTTAGCATTTTCTGAATGCCTAGAAATTGCCTTTATCTAAATGGGGCAGTTAAAGGAAAATGCAAACAAATATTTTGCTTTACCCAATATACTGAAACTTGCCATTTTGAAACGGACTGCCTCTTCTTACATAACGTTAATGACCTTTGGCATCTCTCTCTATTCACTGTGTGATCTCTGGAGAGAGAGGTGGGACTGTGCTTTATGTGAAAATACTGCCCTAGTGGTTGATCACATTACCATTTCCCTGCGTTCTGTCCTTCAGGCACAGAGAGACATCATATTTGAGTTGAGAAGAATTGCGTTTGATGCAGAGTCTGACAGCAACACCGTCCCTGGCAGCGGAACAGAAAAACGCAAAGCCATGTACACCAAGGACTACAAGATGCTGGGATTCACTGTATGCATCTAGAGAGAGTGCTGACTGTAAAGCATGTACAGGCAATCTAAGCGATCTCCATCAGACTTGTGGGGAGATAAGGAACAGAAATAGCTGTTTGCTTTACCATACTTCTGTATATAAGTTTTAGAATTTCAGCTGCACTCAGACTCCCAGGGAAGATCATTATGAACTTGCTGATCTTTAAAATGCCAGGGATCATTAGGCACAGTCTCTGGAGATATTTACTTACCATATGCACCTATTCTTTGAAGAACTTGGAAATCAGCTTCTCTTCTAGAAAGTTTGGGTAGTGTTGTCAGGAGGTGTCCAAGGTTACCTCTTGGACAGATGTGAGGGAGTGCTTGATGGACAGGGGATTGTAAAATTGATTCAGAAAAGATTCTCACAGAATTTCTTTGAGCTTATTTGTTTGGGTTCTTTCTACACACTCTTTTCACAGAATCACATCAATCCAGCCATGGATTTTACTCAAACTCCTCCAGGGATGCTGGCATTGGACAACATGCTCTACTTGGCCAAATTTCATCAGGACACCTATATCAGGGTAAGCGAAGCTGCTAATTTTTGCAGATAGCAACACCTCAGCAGCTCTTCTTAGCGTGTGTTGCATCCTCTTCTTGTAGATTGTTCTGGAGAACAGCAGTCGAGAAGATAAGCATGAGTGTCCCTTTGGGCGCAGTGCCATTGAGCTTACCAGGATGCTTTGTGAGATCCTGCAAGTTGGGGAACTCCGTAAGTACCATTTATTACCCCAGCTTGCCAAGTTGCTGGGCTGAAGCTTGCAGGCTGACCAATATTCACAAGCATTTGTACCTCAATCTCACTTCTGCCGTGTAAGGACAGGGGGAGCTTGGAGTTGCACTGCCAGTGTCCCAGTGCTAATACCAGTATTGAAATTAAGTAGGAAATTTTGTTGTGTGCACTCTGGTTCTCCTGAAAAACTGAGACAAGCAGAAGGCTTCAACCTCCTGAAGCTTCAGCATGGTGGTGTATAAAAAATCACTCTGGAAACCATCATGAACTTGAGAAAAGTTTAGTAGCTCTGACAGTCTCAAAACAGCATTCTGAGGCAATTAACCACTATAAGAAATTCTACCAGAGGAGAATGGGAAACAACTGCAAGCAGTCATTTGGAGGGACTAGTATGAAAAGGGCACACGAGTCACAGAGGCTTGCACGGGGAAGCCTGGGGATAGTTGCCGTTCCCAATACAGACTGTCTATGGGGAGACGAAGCATTGAATTGTCTTAATGTTTTTGAGTTAGTACTATTCTACACCGTCAGGTTTCTGTCACTGTAGTGGATTTCAGTTACTCTTAGTGGCTCTTGTGCAATATGCTCACATGGTTGTGGTTTCTGTTTCTTCCTGAAGCCAATGAAGGCCGGAATGACTATCACCCCATGTTTTTCACCCATGACCGTGCATTTGAGGAGCTATTTGCCATCTGCATCCAGCTGTTGAACAAGACCTGGAAAGAAATGAGGGCAACGGCAGAAGATTTTAATAAGGTCAGAGTGGAGAAGAGGTATTTTTGTTGAATCTTTTGCAGAACAGCACATGTTCACTTGACCTGTACACTTGGTTAAAGTGTAGGGTGCAGAAGGCGGGCTGTAAGGGAGGATGGTCCAACTTTTATTTGGCATGACCTGAGGTCCTTCTTTGTTCATCTGGATCATCAAAGTTACTAGTATGTTGATACTCTTGGCCCCGGTTATTCTATGTCTGTTCTTTGCTGCTGCTGAGCTGTGCCCTGGTTCTCTGCTGCCCTTAAGCAGCAAGAATATGACTTGCTTTTCTCCCCGCCCCAACCTGTTTAGGTTATGCAGGTTGTGAGGGAACAGATCACACGGGCTCTCCCCTCTAAACCAAACTCCTTGGACCAGTTCAAGAGCAAACTGCGCAGCCTGAGCTATTCTGAGATTCTGCGACTACGCCAGTCCGAAAGAATGAGCCAAGATGACTTCCAGTCACCACCTATTGTGTAAGTGCCTAACAAAAACAGTTGCCTTCTGCGCTTGCTGTTATCTCCATTTGCTGCTTACTCTTCCATATTTGATTGGCAGGGAGCTGAGAGAGAAAATCCAACCTGAGATCTTGGAGCTGATAAAGCAGCAGCGCCTGAACAGGCTTTGTGAGGGAAGTAGCTTTCGAAAAATTGGAAATCGCAGAAGACAAGGTAAGGTGACAGCGTCTACTGCATTTTTCATGTGAAGAACTGTAGGCAAATAATATCTAATGGATTAATCTGTCAGCAGGCGTGTCGTCAGAAAGGAAAGGTGGTTACCTGGGCTGTCCATACCGGCCAGTAGTTTGGGATGGGACAGATGTGCATTTCTGAGAATACAGCCACCCCCTCATGAAGAGGAAGCAGTGCTGAGGGACTGGGTGGGGTGACTATGAGGTAGTGGCTGTAAGACCTTATGTGAATG
This sequence comes from Anarhynchus alexandrinus, assembly GCA_008711295.1. Classification (NCBI taxonomy): domain Eukaryota; kingdom Metazoa; phylum Chordata; class Aves; order Charadriiformes; family Charadriidae; genus Anarhynchus; species Anarhynchus alexandrinus. The sequence continues at coordinate 5,184,933 of VUYV01000044.1, forward strand.
GTCTTGCTCAGCTTACTCTACTTGTGTGTTCCAGAAAGATTTTGGTATTGTCGCCTGGCTCTGAATCACAAGGTGCTACACTATGGAGATCTGGAAGATAATGCCCAGGGGGAAGTGACCTTTGAATCTCTACAGGAAAAAAGTAAGTCCTGTTTACTGCTCTGAGCACACTGTGCCGTTGTTCTGAGCTCTGCGGGCTAGAGGCTGTTCTGAGTGCCATCCTAGAGACGAGAGAAAAAGAGCTGTGGCTGAAGCCCTTACTGAGATGAGATCAACTTTTGGTCCTTGCCCAAATCCTTTGAGTCTTGGAATTGCTTGGTATTTCTTGTAATAGCCAACTGTAGGGATGTGTTACTGGTAATGTGTTTTGGAAAACCGCAGTAATGAGTGACAAGACCAGGAACAACACTCAGTTGCAAAGACAAAACCAAGTTCTTTCTTTTCATGGTTAGGATTTCTTCTTTGTGAGTGTTACTTTTTCACTGTTAGTTCCAGTTGCAGACATCAAAGCCATTGTCACAGGGAAGGATTGTCCGCACATGAAGGAGAAAAGTGCACTGAAACAGAACAAGGTAAGTGCTCCCTTTTTGCCTGTAATTAATATCTAATGCTGTAAAGTCGAAGAATGTGAAAGAAGCAACAGGAGCAGGTGGTCTTCCATACTGCAGGTGTGTTGTTTACAAAACCCATCTCATATCTGGGCTTTTTCCTAGTACTCTTTTGTGATTGTGGGGTGCTGTGAGCGTGGTCTGGTTTTGCTATAGGCCATTCAGAGTTGCTCAGAGTACTGATATGGGAAATGCACTGAGCTGCAGCAAGGCAGCTTCTCTGGCTGGGTTAGCAGGCAGAAGGTGCTGTGATGTTTTGTTCAGCCAATGAATGAAAGATTCTTCTCCATTCAGGAAGTGTTAGAATTGGCCTTCTCGATATTATACGATCCCGATGAGACCTTGAACTTCATCGCACCTAATAAATATGAGGTAAGAAACATATTAGTTAAGCAGTAGAATATCAAGCAATTCAGAGATTAAGAAGGATCAGTTGCTTCTCACTAAAGTCTTGAGCACAATGTCTCCCACCAAGGTTCATTCTTAGAAAATGTTGCCAATGCTTAGTGTGAATTTTTTTTTTTCTCCCAGTTATCTTTTTTTTTTTTTTTTAATTATCCTACAGTCATTTCCCTTAGTCTAGACTGTTACTCTCTTTTCTCTTATGCAGTCAGGTGTTCCCTTTTCCCCATACTGTAAGATACTGATGCCTAAAATAGCTTTACTTTTTTTGTTGTGCCAGAGTAGAGACTTACAGCCCCCTCCTAGAGCCATGGGGCCATGCTTGCCTCAAGACTTCTAACTTCCATTGAAAATCTCTGTGGGCACTGTCTCGGCATTGGGGTTTTTTTCCCCATAGGTTAACTCCCTCCCATGTTTCCTATTTGGGAGCCGTAGAGGAGTATCTCTAATTGTTGCACGGATGGAAAGATTCAACACAGCCTGGAATTGCGAATTAACCTTTTTTTTTTTCCCGCAGTACTGTATCTGGATTGACGGGCTTAACGCTCTCTTGGGGAAGGACATGTCCAGCGAGCTGACGAAAAGCGACCTGGACACGTTGCTGAGCATGGAGATGAAGCTGAGGCTCCTGGACTTGGAGAACATCCAGATCCCGGAGGCGCCGCCGCCCATCCCCAAGGAGCCCAGCAGCTACGACTTCGTCTACCACTACGGCTGACGGGCACCGAGCTGCGGGGGCGGGGGTGGGGTTGGGGGGGAGTAGGGGGCCGCTCCAGGCAGCCCCGGCCCCACGGCGGGGGAGGTCCGGTAGATCGGAAGAG
>VUYV01000044.1:5187422-5230074 GCA_008711295.1 Anarhynchus alexandrinus
GATCGGGGCCGGAGAAGCGGGAGGCCTGCCGGGGGCGGCGGGGGGGACGCGGCCCGAGCGGTTCCTCAGCAGCGGCGGGTGCCGCCGACAGCTGCGGCTTTAGCCGCGCTGTCTTTACCGGCCGTGACCAAAACTGGTTAGAACGGGGAGAGGCCGCGCTGAACGCGTTTTTCCAAAGGAGCCACCGGCACACGCGAACATACGGTGAGAGTCTGGCACGGTACCCCCGTAAGCTGTCTCTGCAAGTTGTGTGTTCTGTTTGACGTTGGCACGAAGCCGTGCATTTGTGTTATTCGGGGGCTTTCTCTGGTTGGAGCTTGGTCTTTATGATAGAGAAGTTCATCGTACACGACGTGCGAAACTGCTGTGGCTGAGGCCGAGGGGTGAAGCTCCTGCTCGGAGCACGGAGCTCTGGAGTTACTTCAGCAGTTCTTTGGCTGTATGTTACGCTGTTTCGGTCGTGGTCATGCTGCCTGCCACAGGGCAGCACCTGGGCGAAGATCTCCGGCAAGGTCTGCAGTGCCTTTGCATAACATGCCCCATAGTTTCTAGAAAAATGCTCTCTCCACACCTGTAGCAGTGCTGTTGTTCAGCACAGCACCCACTGGATCAGTGAAACTGTTTCCTCTGGTAGGAAGTTTATATATAAGGGAGAATAGACTGTAGCAAGAGCTGCACCAGCGTTAAGGATTGTTGCCAGACTTGCTTCTTCAGGCTTCTTGCAGCGCCCCTCATACTTACCAGTTATCATGCTCAGGTACATTCAAGCAAGACTTTGTGCAAACATGTGGTGGCTTTCAGTCACGGGGAGGGCAAGGGTTATTTCTGCGCTTTTGCATAGTGTGTGTTTAGCAAGGGCGGTGCTGAGCCCAACTTCAATCACAGGGAACAGGACAGAAACGTAAAGAGCTGAAGATATATGAACTATGTTGGCACTGAAGAGTTAACCTGAGGAAAACGTGGGTTTTTTTCTGGGTCTGCTCTGCTCTCTGTGTTCATGGCTGAGTAGCAGGGGTTGGTTTGGGTTTTTTTTTTTGTTTTTTTAAATGTAGTGGAAGACAGTTAACTTCAGGATTTTTTCTTCAATTCTTTAGCTCTCTCAACTTCCCTGGATATTGGGCTGAGTAACTGGAGCTTCCTATACGTCACTGTCTCCCTGTGAGTACAAACACCATCTTCCCTGCGAACCCTCTGGTGGGGTTTACAAAGTGCTTTCTCGGGGTCTGTTTCTTGAATGGGTGCACAGCGTGGTGGGGCTGGCATGCAGGGTCTGTCATAGCTTGCTGTACAAGTGGGTGATCCGGTTCCTAATACTACTTTGCTGGGAAGAACTACATTGGAGGAGACTGACAGTGTATTTTGGTCCTTACAGCTATACGATGACCAAATCCTCTGCCATTATCTTCATCCTGCTTTTTTCACTGCTCTTCAAGCTGGAGGAAGTGGTAAGGGTCCCACGCAACGCTTTAGGGAGGGAGAAGTCCAGGCCCAGGGAAACAGGCAGTACCTGTACAAGAAACATAAAAGCAGAGGAAGAATGCAACTATATGGCTGAATCTGAAAGAGAGGAGATGTCGTTCTCTGTTCAGCTCCAGGGGTCTGTGGTGACTTTGTGTTTGCTCTCATCCAGAGGGTGGCATTGCTGCTGGTGGTTCTGCTCATCGCTGGGGGCCTCTTCATGTTCACCTACAAGTCCACACAGTTCAACGCACAGGGCTTCGTGCTGGTGCTGTGTGCCTCTTTCCTTGGGGGTATTCGCTGGACTCTCACGCAGATCCTTATGCAGAAGGCTGAACTGGGTACGTAGGGTGTTAGGGAGTGGGGGGTGGTGCTGGTAACGGGGAGGGGAACAGGGAGGTGGTAGACCTTGCTGCAGAAACAAAACATCTTGTGTAAGGGAGTGTTTGAAACGTGGGGCAGGGGTTGTCTGTTGGTGGGTAATGAAGGCGACTTGGCCTCTGCAGCAGCACAGGTGTGGGCATTACAAATAAGATGTATGTCTAGGAATGGTACTAATAAAAGCTGTAGGAGCTATGTTATTCCCTGGCTTGTTGCTACCTGGTCTGTTATTGATTCTCCTCTTTCAGGGCTCCAGAACCCCATTGATATCATGTTCCACCTGCAGCCGCTCATGTTCCTGGGGCTCTTACCACTCTTTGCGGTGTTTGAGGGTGCGTGAGTTAATTAGAGAAAGCAGGGATAGCCTTATAGAGTGGTTGGGGAGATTGCTTAGCAGTTTGTTGCTTGCGATGATTCATTTAGATAAGTGAACAGCTATGAATTTGTATTACAAAGTAGTTAGAGACCTGGAATTATAAGGACCCAGCTATACCTCATGCTGGCAGAACCTTAAAACCTGCCTGCCACACTTGTAGAAGTAAGGGCCATGAAGAACTGGCTCCACATCCTCTTGGTGTTGGAATGTGAGCAGCCCACCCCCATCTTGTTGTGAGAAGTCCTGGACTTTGGGAAAGGTACTCTGCTACTCACTGTCTTGTTCCTAGGCCTGCCTTTGTCCGTATCAGAGAAGCTCTTCCATTTCCATGAAGCAGGAATGCTGTTCTCTCTGGTAGGGAAGCTGTTCTTGGGTGGAATTCTTGCCTTTGGTCTAGGCTTTTCTGAGTTCCTCTTGGTTTCCAGAACATCTAGCCTCACCCTTTCCATTGCTGGCATTTTTAAGGTAAGGCATGGTTCCTGTGCTAATACTAGAAGGCAAGTACTGAGTCATCCCTAATGGTCCTCATGTGGTGGGAACTTCCTTACAGCCTTAGAAATCATCTCCTGTTATTTTCGTTCTCCTTGCACAGGAGCTTGATGTTTTGCCTTGCAGTCTCTGCAATGAAGTCCCTTGGTCCCTGACGGCAAGGGGCAGAGAGTAGTGGCTGTTCTGTAAAAAATACCATTAAGGTCCAAAGTTTGGTGGGATCTGGAACTAAAACACGTGGGCCTCGTGAGCAATGTATGGTGTGGGAGGGAGGAGGGGTAAGAAGGGCATGCTCTTGCATCTGACCTGGATATGAACAAACAACTGTTTTTTGAGCTACTTCTTTAACCTAGTTTAGCACCTTCTCCCCTCCTTTGAGGAATCCAGCACACCTGCTTTTGTAGCTGAATGGTGACATGTGAAATTTATCTGGTCCGCAAGTCCCAGGATTCCCATGTAGCCAAGCTATGCAGTCTTGAAATCCCCCATCCCAGTTTAACAGGTCGTTCTGTTTCTAAAAACTGTAGAACCCTCTGCACACAGGAGAATGTGCTGATGGAAATTAGCAGCCTGCCATCTTGATCTAGGCTTGAGATATAGAACGTCTCATGCATATCTCCTCAGGTCCTGCCCTGCCACTTGTCATGTTTTTTGTTTCCACAGGAAATCTGCATATTATTCCTCGCCACACATTTGCTGGGAGACCGCCTCAGCCTCCTGAACTGGCTGGGCTTTGCTGCCTGTCTGTCAGGAATCTCCCTTCATGTCATTCTCAAAGCCATGAATTCCAAAGGTGATTCTGTTTTAAATCCCTTCCTGTTTCTCTGCAGGTGTTCTCATAGCGTCACTAGGAGCTGTGTCTAGTTCCAGCTCCTGGCCAGTGCCAGGTTTGATGGGTACTCTAGCCAGTTTGTCACTAAATGAGCTGTCTGCATGCAGGTGAAAAAGCACTGAAGCTGCACAAAGAGCCCAGCTCCGACCCTGACCTGGAGCTGCTGCTGCGCCACACTGAACATGGTGCGGAGGAGGAAGAGGATGTTGAAACCCCACAACACCACTGACTGAACATGAAGCACAAAGGCCCCTGCTCTGTTCTTACCAAACCTGCCCGACGGCTATCTAGGAGGAAGGTCCAAGAGTCTCTTGTCTGTGACCACCCAAAGGAAAGCCAGGACCTGGTGGGAGAGTCTTGCTGTTCTGCTACAGCGTGGAGCTGTAGATGCTGCACAAGAAACGGGCAATATCCCTTTCACAGAGAGCAAACTTGGAAGATGAGCCCCGGTTCAGTGGAAGTAGAATGGCATGGTGAGACTGGGAAATGCTATAGAAAGCTTATTAGGAGCCCTGAAGGCTGTACATTTAGAGTGTAGACCGTGAGCTGTAGAATGAGCATGGACATGTCTGGACTGCAGGCGAGGTGGTTCAGGGATGACTGTAGTGTTTCTTAGGCTATGGCTTCAAAAGAGAAGGTAGATATACCTTCCCATACTTTCTTTGTGGTTCTGCTAAGTAGGAACTCCCATCTTGGTGGGAGCAGGTGACTGTGTGTATAAATCCATAGACTTGTCCCAGTGAGAAGGAGCCTTTGTGCCTGGTGATGTCTCATGTTCTGTGTGCGTAGTAAGGAGCGAATCAAATGCTGGTATTTGGGACCAATTGAACATAGCCAAATGATGTTGGTTAGAGGAAGGACAGGGGTGCATGAGTACTTCTGGCCCTACAGGCCAAGGAGAGAGAGAGCGTTATCACAGGAGATCTAGCTTGAGCAATAAGCTTATCAGAAATATGTGGGTATTTGAGGGGGGGTTTTTTTGTTTTTTAAATAAACTGTTTTTCTGATTTCCTTTTGTCTGCATATTATGCACCTATGCTTCATCAAGCAGAGGTTATTTGTCTTCTGAACTCCTTTCGTTTTAGACCTGCACTGACCTTGCTACTGCATGCCCAATTATTAGACTGTCCCTCTGTTGATCTGGCTTCATAGTTTTCAGATAGAAAGTCTTTCTTGATGACTTTAATCAAGAGCATGTCCTACAAAAACATTGGTTCTGAAGAAGAAAACTTTTGTTAATAATGATCATCTTCAATAACGTTCTAATAGACGCTGGTAACTTGCTTCAGAGCAGACAGCAGGTGGTGCAGCTACCTCGCATCAAGCTACTGAACCAGCAGTTCCAGGCCAGGCTGGCACACCAAGGGATCTTGTGCATCAAGTAGGATGCCTGGAGCTGAGAATGGCTTGGTCAGCCCCTAGCTGGATTTTCCAATAGCTGGGACTCGTGATGCTTCCAGCAGGAGTCACCCTGTTTACCCTACTGATAGGCGTAAGCCCGGAGCACTAAATACTCTGTACTTGATGTGGGGCTGTGATGCTTTCTGCACATCATCTGTGTTTAGCAATACCACAGCTGCTCTTGGCATGTCACTTTCCAGTCTCCTAGAAGTGAACCTTGGGCATCCTTCTATGGTGTAACTCTCAGGCTGGGATTTCAGGTCTGTGTTAATCCAAGGTAAAGACAACTTTGTTCCCAGGCCAGGATTTGTACCACATACGGTACCTGAAGATGAAATTTGATTGTGCTTGTGAACTGTATAGGTCTGTAGCCTGTTGCTTCCAGTCTCGTTTCCTCTTAAAGATAGAGGGGATGCCCTAGAACCTAGTGTCCACACTTAGCATTTCCGATCTAAACACAACTTTTTGGTGATGAATATGAGACTGTTATTCACTCCAGTGAAGTATGCTCAGAACAGCTTTTGGGACAAGCAGTTGGTTCTGCGCCCTTCCCTGGAGAGTTGCCAGCTGCTTGCTTCCAGTGAGGCTAGGTAGATGTCAGTTTCCTTGTTCAGTAAAATTTTGTTCTTTTCAAAGATTAAGATAAGAAGAACCTGGAAATAAGAATGTAAAAGTGTCTACTGCTTCATGATTTTGCCACAGGTAGTCAGTCCAGTTTGCTTGTGAGACTGATTGTGTATCATTCATCTGTCTTGGAAAGAATCCTATTCTAGTTCCTTCTAGTATCCAGATAGGAATGGCAGAGGATCTCTGTCCTATTCCTGCCCAGGAATTTTAAAAGCCCTTATACAAAGGTTGGTGATAATTAATACTTAATTTCTCCTTAAGATTCAGTGGAGGAAGAGGTTTTCCCCCAGCTTGATAAATCCAGGTAGAGATTTTGTGCAAGGAGGTTCATGGTATGGCATTTCTGCAGGTGCTTCTGTCACCAGCGCAAAGCAAGGAGGCCCCTAATCCAGCTCATGCTGAAGTAATTCTGCTGCTTCTCTGGGTCTGCAGTGCTAGGGTGGAAAGGTTTTTCACTCAGTGGCAGTTTGGGACTTGCTGAAGGTGCAAGGATTCCTGCCTGTGCCTCTAATCCATGAGGTCCTCTGCTTCTGGGAAAGTATTGCTTTTTTGCAGTCTTTACGTGACTTTTCCTTGTGCAGTTCTCTCTGCAGGAACCTCTCTGGGGTAGAGTTGACTGTGCTATGACTGCTTGTGTGTAGAACAGGCAGGACCCATACTTTTGCCGCTCCTCTTTCCCTTCATCCCTCCAACACTTTACTTTCTATGTCCCAGCCTCTTTCAGGAATAGTGCAGGAAGGACGTTGCTTCTTAGCTCCCAGTAAGCACCCAGTAGCTCCTGTGGGGACCTCTTCTTTACAATGTCTTGTCTGGCAGGACTGCTGGCAGCAGCAGTGCTGTCACCAATCTGAAGGCTTTATCTGGGACTCTGCTTTTATCCCCAAAATTCAATCAGAAGGTCGGGACTACGGAAAACAGTGTCAAACAAATCGAATGTTAATTAGACTCTGAAAACGTGGGGTTTTTTGACCAAGCACCTGCTGTGTCCTGGACCCAAGAAATGGCATGGCTGAACAGTTAGCTGTGTCCCCAATATCCCTCTTACTCCTGCTTCAATGTGTATAAAATGAAGGTGCTGCACCACCCCAGCAGATACGAATAGTCATGTTTTATACTTCTGCTCAGCATGGGAGATGCTTCTGCACAGGTTTATGGAGCAGAAGTGACAGGACTTGGGAATCCCCGGAGAGAGAATGCTTGAAGGATTTCTAAAAACTGCAGTGATGCTTCCCGTCCTCTCAATTCCACCTTGTATTTTATCTTTTCATTCTACCCTGGGGGTAGGGCTTAAGAGCTTGCAGGGGCAGGGACTTTGGGTCATTGCCTTTGCACTTAGAGTCAGGATTTTAAATTATGATGTGCTTTAAAATTAAAATGTAAAAACATTTTTTTTCCTAAGGATTAGTTTCTGCATTCTTTTCATAAAAAGAAAGGAGAGAGAATATACACTGACAATCTGATCTCCCTATTCTAGATGATTTAAGGAAAAAAATAACAGCTGGGTCTCTGTATGTGTGTATGTTTTAGCTTTTGTGGGGTATGTTTGTCAATTAATGGTGTTGGGTACCAGGTTAATTGCTACGTGCAGGTGATGAGTTCAATAGCAGATGTTCAGGAAGAAGAATGTAGAAAGGATGGATAGTAGTCTGCATCAAACATCTCATGATAAATTTCTCAGGTTGTAAGGGATAGCGTATGAGGAACTAACAGCGAAGAGCTGTTCCTGAGAAACTGGCTGAGATATAGAACTTAGAATCAGCATATCCAAAGGATGTTTAGATGCTAAATAACTGTTCTGTTTGGAAAATCTGGGAACAGATATCCTGACAGGGAAGCTGAAGAAATTTCACTTTCCTGTGTACCTGTGGGAGATTAACTTAATGTGTACATGGCTTTTCTACAGTTTTGAAAGTCCTTTTTTGTCTGTTTTATGCTAGAACTACTCCTACCATTCAGATGAAATGACACGTTGATTTAATAACATAATTTGGGATAACATCTTCCCCACTGGCTAAAGCTCCAGAGTGTTAGAATCACAAGGTCTAGATTCAGTCAGGCTTGCTAGAATAAGGTGGGAGGGGGCAGCTGTTTCACAGCATCTTCAGGACTCATTTGAGGCATGGGAAAAATTTGCATGATAACTCATCAGAGAGAGAAGGCACAAGCCCCTGGGTGGGCGTAATTGGAAAATGCAATTTATTCTTGACCCCTGATAGCTTTGGGAGTCTTCTAGTGCTAAGAGTCTTCAAGTCACCTGCATATGATTTAGCCACTGAATCTCTGTTCCTTTAGCTTCTACTTGAACAGCTAGATCAAGGATTGTATGACAAGCAGAGGTCCATCTGCACACTGTCCTCAAGTCAGGTCTCTGTGAGGTGAAGGCTCATGGACTGGCCCAGACATGCCACAGAGAGGTAAGAATAGGCACTGTTCACCCTTCAGCACCTCATTCCACAAGTGACCAAAGCAGGAATGCTAATAAAACCAGGTGCCCAGCAATGCGTTAAAGACATGGCTCTTTGGTTGAAGAGAGGATCTTCTTGGAGTTCTGTGGGGAACCATGTAGCTTGACCAACTTTGAAGGTCTACTGAGGCCTTTCTGTTGCAGCTGGGCATTTTTTTTAGCATCTGTGCATCAGCGTATTTGTCTGAGAAACAGTCCTGGATCTAAATTGCTTTCTCTAGCCTGGAACATTCCTGCTGAGCTCTTTGTGCACCTACCTTCATGGTGCTGTCATGCACGCCCAGTCATGTGTGCAGGGGTAGCTGTAGATCTCTAATTTAAGAACAGAAATGCACCCCCTTCACTGGAGTTTCAGAGCTCCAGCATAGAAGTTTGCATTTAAAATCAGTGTAGCGTTGGGTATAAATGTCATTGCTGCAGGTGCCTGACTGGGGTTACCAAACAATGAGCAGCGAGCAGCTCTGCTTAAGTCTCTTCATCTTCCTGCCATTAACTGACCAAACAGAGGGGTCTTTTGCACTCTAAACTGTTGTTGAGTGCTTGGTGTTGCCTGGGAAACGTAGAAGGAAAATGAAAGGATCCTATTGTTTGTGGGTTTATCTTGCTTTTGTAACAGCTTCTGGTGAGAGCCTTAACTGTGCAAGGGAGGGAACACAGTGTGTATGTTCCCCACTCCCCACACCCCCTGTGCCAGCGTTGCTGTTCTTGGTCCAAGATCTGTTTGCTCTGCTTTTGTTCACCCGCATCCTCTGTGTCGGTCTGCTCCGCGTCACTCCTTCAGCACTGGCAGGAGCACCATGATGGAGCATGGGCAAATCCTGCAATTTGTGGTGAGCAGAACTCCCCGCTCTTGGTGGCCTGAGACTGGTTCTCCCTCACAAATTTCAAGGCTCTGATTAAAGGGGATGCAGAGGTGAGACACAGAGATGACAAAATGGGGAAGCAGTGTTGGCACTTTGAGGAAATGGTCAAAGATTGTCTTCAAAGCAGTGAGGCTCAGCCGTCCTATTGGTCAGAGCTATCTTTCTCAGCTCTGTTCCCATACCCGTTGCACATCTGTACCTTCCAGAAGCACTTCTATTCCCTACATTTGGAAAAGCAACAAGTTAGGGATAGAGTGTCTGTGATGAATGCTTTCCTATCACTTTCTGACCTTCCCTGCTGCTTGTTCCACTCTGCTTTTACTTCCACTGACTGCTGTGTCCACAAGGCTCCTCTGTGCTCCAGAGCTTTACCCAGGCCTCAGCTATGTTGTCTCCGAGGCTCAGCTGGTGGAGAGTGTCATATGGTGCAGGGCAGAGCGCTCTGTTCTTGGCTGCTTTAATACTCGCTGTCAGCAAGAAATGTTTTAGAAACAAAGTGGAACCATTTGGAGAGCCGCGGGAGAGCCCATTTGAATCCGCCATGAAGGTGCTAGGGATGGTCTTCCGTTTGAAGGGCCTGATGCTCTCGTGCGTGCCCCCTTACTGGGACTCTGACTCCCTGAGAGCCTGAGGAGTCTCGGTATTCCAGCTCTGGCTTGGAGCTCTCAAAGCAAATCTTGATTGCTTGCGGATAGGTGTACCTGATTTTGCAGGCTCAGCTAGTGCAAGCGGCGAGCTTAGTGTAGGAGATCAGTGAGCAAAGTAAAAAGGCTTTGGCAGGGGTCCATGCGGGAACTGGCAAGAAGGAAGGGGTAAAAGCTTTGTGATTTTTTGGGGGAAAATGGCAGTGTTCCTCCCTAGGCAACTCCACTGGGGCGTGGTGTGGGGCTCCTTTCCGTCCGCGTATTCCCTGGCTCCCCTCCCCAGAAGCCTCAGGGGTTGGGGCGATGGGTCCTACCTGAGAGATCACCACCTACCTCTTAGGGTCAATTCCTGGAATGGGTCTGTAGATGTGGGCCTCATCCTCGTTTTTGCTGAAATTGTAGTCCTGCCTTCAAGCGGCGTCACCCTGCACCTGGATGTGGTCTCGCTCAGGAGCAGGACTAAGGTGTTGGGTGGCTTTTGGGGAATATGGCAGAGTTGTGGGCAAGCTCAGGAGGGGTGAGGTGGGACTGTATGCTGGTGGAGGTTAGTGCAGCAGAGTGTTAAAGCAGCAGCACAGCTTGTCTGTTGAACGCTGTCTGTCTCACTTGAATGGGCGCTAACGTTTAATGAAAGGAAGAAAGAACCCCTGCCCACCCTCTTTCGTATAAGGAGAAAACCCTACTGTGCACTGAAAATGCCAGAAATGGGAAAAGAGGCAAGGATGAAGGACTTAAAGGAGGATACAGGAGTGCTGCAGAAATGGCACAAAGAAAATGAGGAAGCACAGTCTTGTAGCGATAGCGGTGAAGTGCAGACTCTAGGCATGAAGAGGCAGGGTTGGAGTCGACCGAGGAGACAGGGTGGAAGTAGGGAGGGGATGGTAGTGGGGAGTGGGAGCTGGGAGTACCAGTAGGATCCTCGTTGCCTGTGGAAATAACCCTGGGTGGCTGTGCAGCTCTTTGGCCTCATACAGAGGTGGTCAAGGCCTTTTGTCGTCACTGAAGCTGTTTCAGACTTGGATCGATGCAGCGGGCTTGGGACTGGAAACACTGGGTAAACCCAGCCCTGCGTGTGGGCGCAGGGCTGTGAGGTCTCCTGCCTTTAAGAGGTCCCTTTGTGCCACAGTGTAGTCTCTGCGGTCTGCTGAGAGGAGCGATGAAGCTCCATTGGTTGTGCAGACTGTTTTCTGATGAGCCCCAAGTCAGGGGCCGCTTTAGGGGATGGGTGAAGTAGTTTTCTGTACAGTCAATCATTGTGAAGCTGTTTGGTTCTGCCCTTCTTCCTCAAAGGAAGAGCGCGAAGGCCGAACGTGCTGGAACCGCTCTTGAGCACTGCAGCACTGGGGAGACCTGCGTGTGTGTGCAGCGGTGCTCCCTTTGCTGGGCAGAGCACACACGCGTGTGCTCGCACCGGTCGGGCCTTCCTCCGCCTGTGCGGGCCCACGCACAGGAAACAGAGGGCTGTCATTGAATATTGATAGGGTTTGAAATAATTAACCAGCGGAAGCAAAGCTGGATGAATCTCAGAGGTGCTGCGCTCCTTCTGCAAACTCCGCTCTTGCCTGTAAGACCAGGTGTTTACACGTGTGCTGATTTTGCCCCCCTACCCATTCCCCCGGGAGACCTCTTTATTTGAAGAACAGATGCTTGGCTTCCTGCTGAAATTTCAATACAGTTAACATCCTGAGGGCTAGGAAAAAGTGTCCCCGCAAACCCCTCTGCGCTCCCCTGGTCCTCTGCCCAGCAAACAAGGTATCATCACCGAGCCTGCTGTGGGAAAGCCACCCGGGCTCCAAAACACACAGGAGTAGTGAGGCAGAGCGGCGACACGGGGCCTGGTGCCCAGCCGTAGGACTGCCTCAAGCTGTGATTCATTTCTTGTTTCAGCTGAATATCTCTGCGGTTTTTATTACGTGGTTTGTGGTTGGTGCTTGGTGAGGTGGGGAAAGGGGAGCTCAGGGTGCAGGGGGCTGGAAGGCTGATTACCGCCCAGCCTGGGGCTGTAAAGGGCTCATGTTCATCTGCGCTTTTTTTTCAGTGACAAATAATTGCCCCTAATTCTATACCCCTATTTCTGCACTGAAGCACTTTTTTTTCATCATTGGGCTATGCATGTTTTGATGTTCACAGCGTTGGGTCTCTGCAGTCCGAGGAAGCTGAAAGAACCTTTGCTCCCAGTCTGCACCCTCTACTTGGAAATGGCTTGCTTTTCTGGAGTCGTGCTAACCTGAGAGGTTCTGTGTCCTGCAGTTGCTTGGGGAGTCATATTTTTGTGGGTGAACTGTTTGTCTTGCTTTGCGTTAGGAAAGGTGATGCAGCCAAGACTGAGCTGTGTCTGGGACTTAGGAGAGTGGTGGTGTTTCCTGCTGAGGGACCAGCCACGCTGAGTGCAGTTAAGCCTCCTGTGAGGAGTGTGCTCTTCCAACGGGACAGGTAGCTGTGCCACTTACCCCTCTTCTCCCAAACGGTGGTCTTGTTGCCAGGAGCCAGGACATCCGAATGCCTGCCTGGGCTTTTGTTGCCAGCCTGGCTTCCCAGGGGAGCGGTCTGTACCTGCCCTTCCTCTGGACCTTGCCAGCAGCAGAGGCTGCTGCCAGCTTCTGGCTGCTGGCCCAGTGAAAAGTAGCAGAATTGACCATGCGATTGTTAATGAAAATCACAAGCAGGCAGATACAGCCAAGCCCTGTAATTGCACTAATTGGAGCCATCGTCATGAACGTGCTAAGAGCCACTCTCCTGGTCTCAGGCTAGTAATTCTTCTAACCTCATGTTTCAGCACCTCCACCACCCTGCACAAGGCAGACCCACCTGCCATGTGGACATAATTCACTGTATAAAGGGAGCTGGAAGGTGTTATGTCCCTTATCCTGTGGAGCTGCTGCTTTGTTTCTAGATGTTGAAGGGCTTCAATGGAACTCCCCAGGGAGAATGAGGTGGAGCTGGTGCCATGTGTTGGAGACTGTGTGGTGCACAGCACTTTGCTTGCAGCCTTGAATTCTCCTCTGTGTCAGAAGATGAGATGGATCAGCCTTGGCCAAGCAGGAGCTTCCTGGACTCTGAAAGTATGGGAGCAGGGAAGTGAGTGTTCAGCTGTCCTGAATTTCAGGGTCTGGGAGGAGAGCAAAGTGTGTGTTGGGAGCGGACCATGTAGCTGATGCAGACAGCTGACATTTTGCCTCATCCTGCCCTGTGAGTTTGGAGCTAAGAGGCTGTTTTTCCTCCTATGTTGAGTTAGAGATCACAGGATAATTTAGGTGGGAAGGGACCTCAGCAGTTCTCTACACAGGCAGGGTCAACTATGAATTCAGACCTGGTTGCTCAGGGCTTCATCCAGGCAGGTCTTGAAAACCTCCAAGGTGGGAGACTGCGTAGCCTCCCTGGAACCCCACTTCAGTGCTTGACTGTCCTCACGAGGAAGAGGTTTTTCCTTATCTAGTCTGAACATGTCTTATGGCCATTGTCTCTCATCCTCCCACTGAGCACCACTGATAAGAACCTGGCTCTGTCTTCTCCAATAACTTCCTTTTAGGTACTGACAGATTGCTATGTGGTCCCCCTGAAACCACCTCTTCTCCAAGCTGAGCAAGCCTCCCTCCCTCTGCCTTTCCTTACAGGACAAGTGCTTCAAGCCCTGAGTGCCTTGGTGGTCCTTTACTCAACTCCCACTAATTTGTGCATGTATTTCCTTTATTGGCAGTGGAAACTGCATGCAGTATTACTTCATGGGGACTAACAAGTGCTGGTATAAAGGGATAGTCACTTCCCTTGATCTGCTGGCTGTGTTCCTCTAATACAGTGTAGGATGCTGCCAGTTGCCTTTGCTGCCAGTGCACATAATGTTCAATGTGCTGTCTACCAAGATGCCCAGGTCCTTTTCAGATGGAAGAGTGGGAGAGCCAAGGATGCTCCTGGAGACACTTGGGCAGAGCCCTAGGGTGCCCCAGTACACATTTCAGTGGCTGCTTGTAGACTGGGATGCCTGGGGTTGTTCCTGCTGCAGTCCAGTCACGTGGGGACATAAAGTAGAGAGGCTCCCTGTTTCTTGCAGGCATCAAGGATGCCTCCTTATGCAGTACTATCTATAACTTGTGCTTGCAGTTTCATAGATTTTTAAGGCCTGAAGTGACCATTCATTTATCTAGGGCCCCTCTGTAACTCCAAGTAAGAAATACCATTGCTCTGTTTTGCCCGTAATGAACCCAGTGTCTCTCAGCTGATGTATCTTCCATGACAGGGTGGAGGATGCGAGGAGGCAGAGCAGATGGCATTTCTCAGGTAGCATGGCCCAGTGCTGTGTTTCCTATTTGCGCTTTGCTTGACTATAGGCTCCAGCCTCCTTTATTAACAAAGAGCTCTTTCACACCAAGTATTTTTTTCTCTGTGAAGTGCCTATAATCAAATCACCTCTCAGGCTCCCTTTTTGGTGAGATAACAGACTGAACTCTTTCATTCTGTCCCTGGAAAGTGTTTTCTCCAGCTTCCAAATCACATTTATAATTATTCTGTACGTCCTCCATTTTTTTCAAAATCTTTTTAGAGATGTGGGCACCATATCTGACTCTCAGTGCCATGCAGGCGGGGAACATTGCCAGCTTGCTCCCCATCCATGTCTCTGAGCTTGCTACCAGCATATCCCTTCTGAGGGTGTACAGGAGGCAAAGGGTGCTCTGTGTAAAGCAAAAAGGATTCTGGTGTAGTCTGATGAAAGACTAATTTCCTCTCTACTTGATGTTGGCCCAGGCAGGTCACCCCTCTTCTCATCACCCACTGATGTTCTCCCAAGGCACTGTCCTTCCAGGTCAGCAGTTACTGGAGGATAAAAGACAAAGGGGCAGCGGGTTTTTGCAGGGAATTGCACCTACTTTTGTCCTCTTCCCCGTCATCACAACATTGCCCCTGGATCAGCCGCCTTCCTCGCTGCCACATCGCTCCAGAAAGGCAAACAAAGCAGGGCTTTGAGCAGAGAAGAGGGGGGAAAGTTAGCTGGCCAAGAAGGGTGGAGAAACTGGGCACAGAAAAGAAGGAATGTGGATAGTCAGAGATTACAATCACAGAATGGCTGAGGTTGGAAGGAACCTCTGGAGGTCATCTTGTCCAACCCCCTGCACAAGCAGGGCCATCAAGAGCTGGTTGCCCAGGACCATGTCCAGATGGCTTTTGAATATCTCCAAGGATGGAGACTCCACAACCTCCCAGGGGAACCTGTGCCAATGCTCAGTCACCCTCACAGTGAAAAAGTGTTTCCTGGTGTTCAGAGGGAACCTCCTGTGTTTGAGGTTGTGCCCATTGCCTCGGGTCCCATCACTGGGCACCACTGAAAAGAGCCTGGCTTTGTCCTCTTTTCACCCTCCCTTCAGGGATTTATATACATTGACAAGTTCTGCCCTGAGCCTTCTTTTCTCCAGGCTGAACAGTCCCAGCTCTGTCAGCCTTTTCTCATACATGTGGTGCTCCAGTGCCTTCGCAATCTTTGTGGCCCTTTGCTGGACTCTGTCCAGTATGTCCATGTCTCCTGTACTGATGGACAGCACTGGACACAGTACTCCAGGTGCGGCCTCTCCAGTGCTGAATAAAGGGGAAGGATCAGCTCCCTCGACCTGCCGGCAATACTTTCCCTGATGCACCCCAGGATGTCATTGCCCTTCTTTTTGGCGGGGGCACATTGCTGCCTGGTGTGACGATGCAGGGGGTGTGCAGCCAGAGGGCATGAGTGCAAGAACTTGCCCTGGCTAGCGCGGCGAGAGGGTTTGCTGGGGCACAGAGCTGTCCTGCAGGACCCATACTAGCAGAAGTAGCCCGACCATCTCACCTTGTGCTTTCCAGCCTAACAGAGCTGGGTAATTGCTTTATCTATCAGAGCTCCTTGCATTAACAGGCAGTAATTGGCACCTGTGTTAAAGAGCCTGGTTTCAATTACTGCTGAATGCAGCTCAAACTCCAGAGCTGAGAGATTACATGGGGGAGGAGCGGTAATGCTCATGTTTACTCTCTGTCTTTCCACCAGGTGCTCCTCTTCCCCCAGGGATGAAGCACTTTTTGCATTTCTTGCTTGTGCCTTGCATCTGCAAAACCACCAGCAAGGGCTGCATGGGAAGGTAGCGGTGTGCCTCTGAGGAGCACAGGCATAGCTGGCACAGTGCTCAACTCTGTTCCTCTCACATGGATGTTTCTTACAGAAGCCTCTACTACAAATCCTACATTGAGTGGTAGGGTAGCAAGGTGTGGGAGGGAATTGGTCTTTGTAGATGGTGGTGTTCCCCCAGCCCCATGCAACAGCGATCCTGGGGGCTTTCCCAGACTCTCCCCTCAGCTATATATCTCTCTTTGGCTTCCACTGCATCAGCGCTCCCCTGTGCGCTGGGCCCAGCCCCCTTCTGCTGCCATTCATCATTTCTGATCCAATAAATTACAGCACCGTTAAAATGCACAGGGAATTGTTCTCTGTGTTTTAGAGCCATGAGCCCTTAAATTTCCATTTGCTTAGTGGGTGATGAATGGACAGTTGTGGTTGGTGCTGGGGCCATGCGGAGGGGTGGGAGAGCTCTGACTACAAAGCAACTAAATGCTCCCTCCCGCAAGCAAAACTCCCTGGTTCGGTTCTTAACAGGGGGTCAAGGGAGGGGTTTGGAGTCAGAACGTTTGGGCTTTATTCCTGCACTGCGGGGAGAATTTTATATCTGGGAGGAGGGAGGGAGCTGCTGTGTGGGTTCCCAGGGCTATCGGTTGTGCTACAGGAGGCAGGGCTGGGGGTCTCGGGCCCTTCAGCTGCCTGAAGGACTGATTCAGATAGCGGTTAGGAGCCCTAACATCAGGATAAATGGATAAATGGGTGGGATAAATGGAGATCCTCAGCACAGAGGGCAGCAGAACGAGGAAGAGGGCTGGGATGGGTGGCAGAAGTGGCTGACTACGGGCGTCTGGGGAAAGGCTGTGCTGGGGAATGCTGCAGCTTAGTTGCTTCCCAGTGGTGGGAGGAGTCCTGCTTGATGCTGGAAGTTAGGTGGCTCTTGTAAGATAGCCATTGCTAATAGCGAGGTCCAGGACGGCGGGGAACAGGCACCAACCATCCTCGGGGAGGCTGGGGCTGAGCAACCCCAGCATACAGCGATGGGGGAAGGCACAGCGTGTTTGAGCTGGCAGCTGTTGCCCAGTGCGGAGAACGGCCCTCCTGAAGACAGTGAGGTTATTTACCACTGGTCTGTATGTGTTTCTGTGCCAGTCAGTCCCTCTTCAGCCAACACACTCTGCTGCAGCAGTGCTGTTTTTGCCCTTCTCCCCAGTAACCTGGAGGCAAAGGCTGCACCTGCACCACAGTGCTTAAACTGGGGAGATGTGGGGCATGGCCGTCACTGCACAGTTGGCTTCCTTCTCTTGCAAATGCAGTTTTAAGTCAGTCTTGCAGCACTTTGGACCTGTCTAATGGTTTTAACGCTGCATGTAAGCTTCGCTGCATTACTTTTGTCCCACAGTTGAGTCTCAGAGTCCTGCCTTCACCAATAATAAATTCCTGATCTAAGCTGCTCTGTCTCCACTGCTGATGTGTTTCAGTTTTTCCCCTCTTCCCTGTCTCTGCAGGCTGCAGGCCACTGGGAAAAGCCTGTGAGAGGCCCCCAGCTCTGTTCTCCTGCCCCAGGGCACAGCGCAGCAGCCGTTCTGTTGTGCTGTACCTCCAGCGCTTGCATAAGTGGCAGGAGTAGGCGCAGCAGGAGTTAAACAGTGCTGGGAAAATTGGTATTTAATCCATTGCTGTTCCTTCTAGCAAACCTAGATGGGAAAATGCCTCCCTGTTGGAAATAGCGCCTCTCGGAAATGGAAATGCAGGATGGCTGGGGATTAGGGTGCCTATCGCTGGAAATGGGTTTCTTATCGTCTCTCTCAGCTGAATCGGTGGGACAGCCTCTGAAAATTGAATTGCCTTCCCTGTTTCTGTCTGTGCCATTGCATTCCTCCTGTGCTCTGGCTTTGCACCCACCTTCCAAGCCTCTGGCCTCCCTTGTCCCCATCCTCAGCAGAGCAGGAGCTGTCTCTGAGAGGGTACATGTCTGTGGGGAGGGACTGTCCCAGCTGGAAGGCGGGCAGGACTGGCTACTTCTGGGAAGATTCATCCTTTGGATTCTCAAGGCCAGGAGGATGTAGTCACTCTTTCCAAGCTTCCCTCTGACCTTGCATGGACAGTGGTGGCCTGAGGGGGAAAAGGTGAAGATGAGAGTAGCTGGAACAGATCAAGGAGAGACCAGGTTGAACACATCAGAGCAGGAATGAGAATGACTCTGTGAGACCAAGAGCAGCTTGAACCCTGGGTCTTCGCTGTGCCGGGTAGAGGCATCTCTCTCCCATCAGCTCAGGCTCTGTCCTGGAATGGCTGAGGTGGCTCTTTCAGTTCCTCCTCACAGTCTCTGTGGTTTGAAACATCCCACACCACGAGCACCAGCTGGCTTGTACCCGTTGGCCCCGGGTGTCCCCACAGAGCCTGGGCAGTTCACCGCTCCCCAGGCCCAGCGCAGGTTAGGCTGAACGCAGATTGAACACTTTCTCACTGTGCGGACTGCAGACCACGGCCAGGGCTGTGGGCGTGCTGCGGTGGGTGTCCAGCCATAGTGCCAGGCATTTCTTTTAAGGCTTTTGTTTCCAGGTTTTGGGTTGGGGATAATTCTGTTTTACTGAGCTGTATTTTACCATAGGTTGCCAGTGCCTCATTTCATCCTTGTCTCTGTCACAGTATGGGTTTTTTTGAGGAAATTCCCATCTCTGTTAGAGTTATGTGATAAGCACAAGAGATGCTGAGTGTATACCTGACAATGGTGGGGAGTTTTTTGCTGCTCTTGAAGAGCTACCATCCATGGTTAATGGAATCTGAAGCAGAACTCTCTTTCAGAATAGCCCCTCTGCACTGAGCCGGAACGGATAAAGTAATTGCTGGCCATCAGGACAAAGCCCTAGCCAAGAGCCCAGTTCCTCTTGCAAGAGCAGGCTGTGCTCAGGTTGCAGAGACTTGCTGTCTGCTCTGCGAAAGAGTAGAAGTCCTCCCTTTTTACTAGGGGTGGGGAGCCTTTATCTCTGCAGCAAAGGAAATTATGGACAAAGGCGTTATGTTATGTGAGGACCCATTAAGGACCTGATTCCTGGAGTGGGATGCACATTTGCTCATTGATCCCTAGCAGCATCCACACCTGCATGGGAAGACACAGCGGTTGGTTACGCGTGACACAGGCTCAACCTGAAGTGGTGGCCTGGAAAGCAGGGACAGGGATGGGGGCAGACCAGTGGCAGTCACGGAGCAATCCTTAATGCAATTTCAGAAAGTTCCCTTGTTTCCAGCCCCGCGTGCTTCTGTACAGCCTCAGACTTGGTCTGCAGCCCTGTGCCTGGGGAACAGAGCCATGGTGTTATACCAGGAGTATTTTGCGAGGGGGTTGTTTCCCCAGCTCTTCATCCATGGCCCAGTTCCTTAGTGTCCAGGTCCCTCTGCACTCTGGCACAGACAGGAGTGGTCTTGGTGGGGGCCAGCACAGTGCTGCCCCTGTGTCAACTGCAGGTATGAAGGGCCACCCAGCTGGGCACAGCGGTGCCTGGCCTGGGTGTGTATTTTGCCCTATGGGGCCATCACAGCCCCCCTGGGTGTCATTGTGTGTTTAACAGTTTATCCAAAGCAACTTCAATTTCATTTTGGGCTAAAACTGATATATCAAGGTGACTTTGGGGAGAGAAATAATTCCTTTCCCAGGATTTGCATAATCCTGGCTGGTGATATGATAATGGTGTTTGTTAAAGACAGAACACAATGAATTAATACTGTTAAGTTGCTGCTGCAAAATGCAAAGCAGGTAATTTACTGTGGGTGCAAGGAAGAGTGTGAGTACAGCAGCACGGCTGCGGCAGCATCAGGCGCAGGAGACTTGTTGCCACAGGCGCAGCCAGGGCGTCGCACAGCCAGCAACGGCTCCCCCTTGCACTCTGCGTGGCCGTGGCTAGAGCTGTGCTGAGCTTGTCCAGGGCAGGATGACCCGTTCCAGTCGCTTTCCCCGCTGTCTCTGTGGGGTTGGGACCTGCTTTGCCTCCCAGATCATTCTGCAGAGCCAGCGGTGCAGGGCCAGTCCCTGCTGGAGGAGGGACAAGGGAGCTGAGGGTGACATGCATTATGCTGGTGCTGAAGGTACCTGCGGGCACAGAGATGTCCTGGGGCAACTGCACTTCGTGCCAGTTGCAATGGTGAGGAGACGGGCCCTGGCACTGCGCTTCTTGACACCTTGGCCACCCCCAGCAGCCAAGAGACTTTGCTGCCATCCAGCCCCTAAGAGCTTTTCGTCCCCCCGCGAAGAGCGAAGGCCCTGTGGTAGGAAAGCCAGCCTGGAGACACGCTGGATCTAGCCCCAGTCCTCAGCTTCCACCTCCCGCAGCCGGGCTCAGCGGTGGGAATGGTGCCGCAGAGCGAGCAAGGAGGATGAGTTGGTAGGAGGCAGAGGTGGAGAGAGAGAGGCTTGGGAAAGGCGCACTGGTGCACCACTGGTTCCCTGGGCTGGTGCTGCAGCTCCAAAGCCATCCTCGCCTGCCAGACCCCACCGGAATCCTAATGCACCGTTTATCTCTGCAGCTCCGCAGCTCTATCAGAGGGAGATGCTGTGCGGGAGCCAGAGCAGGATTTCAAGCTAATTGGATTCTGTGTCTCCGTGGTTTCCCGTGTAGGCAGGCGACAGGGATTAGTGCAGTGTTTCTGAGGAACAGAGGAGAGCGAGGATGACCTGCATAGGGATTTCCTCCTGCACAGCCCCTGCTGCTAGCTTCAGCAAAGGACTTTTTTGGACAGGCTGTCAAGGTGGAAGGGCCCAAAGCAGCATGTCCCCACTCTGTGACAGCATCGCTGTCCGTATTGCGTGTTCTTTTCCTAAATCTTTGAGCCGGGTGCAGTCCCCTTCCCAGGCAAGGAAACAGCTCAAACACCTCCTGAGCCTGAGCAAGCCTGACGATGGTCTGGTCCTCCTGCTAACCCGATGTAGGGGGAACCAGACAGGGAAATCAAAGAGCTGGTGGCTCCTGTGCGCAACCAGCCACCTGCCTGAGTTTGCTCCCCTTTCCCTCCCCACATCCCTTCCCAGACCTGGCTGCTGGTTGGGAGCAGCACGCGTTTGAACCTTCTCCCTTCCCCCAAGTTCCTAGCCTTTTTTTAGAGCCTGTCAGGGCGGGAGCAGGATTCACCTCATTAACGCAGATTTATTCCTGTATAAACATTTCATTCCTTTAATTGCGAAGCAGTCATACTGCAGGCAGCGCAGTGGTAATGGCTCCATTTGCGCTGGGTGGTGAGACGGTGCGCCAGGTGTGTGAGCCTGCAGCACAGGACACGTGGCACGTGGCCGAGAGCATGCGGTTATGACATGCCATGGGGTCTACATGGAGACGTGTGCTGGGCAATGCAGGATCAGCCAGTCTGGGTAAGCATGTGGCCCTGAGCACCATGCTGTCCCAGCAGGTCTGTGGTGTCCCTAGTTCTGTGGTAGAGCTGGAGTGTTGCCCTCGCTGTGCAGAAGAAGGGCAGAGGACATGGGTGCCAAGACCCCGACTCTACAAGCAGTAGAACGTCGAACAGGCACGTGTCAGCTGTCCCTTTGCCCTGTGCCCGCACTGTGACGTGCACACAGACGTACTCACCTCGCTGTGCGCCCTGCAAGCTGCCAGGGTGTTGGGTGTCCAGTGTCTCTGCTCTGCTGAAGGACAGCCCTCAGCCACCTGCATGGTGGGATGGAGCAAGAGAAAGGCAAGGTCTTCTCAGGGGCTCTTGGCCTCTCTGGGGCAATGGGATGTGCCTGGGGTCACCGTTTCATGGCTCCTGGCACGACAGTACATCTCTTGGGCTCCCAGATCTGTGGAAAAGCATGTTCCCCGGGTCCCATTGCTTTGCCAGATTCAGTGCTTGCTCAGACAGCACAGACTGAGCCATGCAGAAACCTGAGGGTGGAGAGAAGGTCTGAGCCTTCCACTGTGGTCTAAGCCAAACCGAGGGGAGATGCTTCCACCACTAGGGCCAGGGAGGGATCCTCCAAGGAGATCTGGGATGTGGCCTGTTCCTGCCCTTGTCACTTACTTCCCACGGCACTACCAAAATGCCACCGTCTCCCAAAAGCTCTGGCAGCCCTGTCCTGGCAATAGAGCAATGCTGGGGCTGCGCTCAGCCAGGCATCGGTGAAGGAGGATGCACCCAGTCAACAGCGTCTGCTGGGCTCTAAATGGAGGGGCGGCAGGTACCTGCCAACCTGCTGCTGCAGTTCGTGGTCTCTGTTCTCCCACATACTCATCCAAATGTTAATTTTATGGACGCCTTTATAAATCTTGCAGCTTTCCCCTGTCCACGGGCTACATAGATTTCATCTTGTTGAGAGGTGACACTTCTGGCCTTTGGTACCAGGCTATCAATTTAATACTCTGAGAGTAATAAAAAACATGGGACCATATTAACTCACGATTACTGTGCTGCTCCTTCCTGTAACTCTTTCTGTGCTATCCAAAATCCCTGGGATGCTGAATAAGTGCCTCAGCTACTGGCAGAGCCACAGCCAGAGCCAGCCTCCCAGCTGGAACAACTACATGGCTTCCAAATTGTCAGCTGCTCTTCTCCTGCGTGCCAAGAAAATGGAGGTTTGTGCCCACCTCTCTGTTAGACCTGGCAATCTGGAGAAATGCTCGTATCCCACCTCTGGGGACCCTTCCATGTGTTCTGAGCAGGGGACACCCGCGAGTCTGCCAGGCACACGGCATATTGATTTGCCAGGCTGAAGGGAAAGGCATTTCTCTGCTCGCTGTGAGACAGCCCTGCTGCCGACGAGCCTGGAAGAACATGTTTAGGTCATTCCATCAATGTAAAGGTTAAATGTTTAGCTGCAGCTATTGAAAACAAAGCAACAGCAGCAGCAACAACAACAACAGCAGAAGAATTGGATGCCTTATCAATGCCTGGATTTAAGATCTGCAACTAAGCACCTACCAGGTACAGCGCACCGGGGTCCTCGCCGGCCAGTGCCCTGTGTCGAGAGCGCTCCCTCTCAGCACTTTGTCGCTGGTGGGCACCTATGCCACAGCTCAGCCCCACTTCACCCCGGTTGACGGCTTTGCGAAATGGATTTTTTGACTCGCATCTTTGCCTGGGGATTTTAGAGAAGCGCCGGATGTTTTAAAGCATGTCCATATAATTTCTGCTCTCTCTGCTGATTAAGAGGGCCTCTTTATGCCGTAGCCTTACTGCCAGCCACTCAACCTCTCTGAGAATGCCACTGACCTACTCTTAAGAGTTATTTGAATATAGGTCTTTTGTTGAGTAAATACAGACATGGAAGAGTCATTTTTTTCTACCCTGCACATCTCCTGTTTCAGTAAATCAGTAGATGTCTCATACAGTTAACTTGCGTTGTTTTGCAAAAACCATTTTCTAAGTTTGTGTGTTAGCGTCATAGAGCAGGTTGTCTTTTGGACAGCACGGCTCGCAGCTTTCGTCACTTCATAACAACTTGCAATACGCATATTATTAAAAGAAAAAACTGAAACCTCATTGTGCTGTAGTATGTTTAACAGTGTCATAATGCCTGAATTCCCTCCTCCTCTCACATCTGTGGGCATGTCACAGCGACCACCCCGCTGCCGGGCCCTTGTCTCTGGAGGCCGGGATCACCCTTTGCAGTCCCGTGCCTAGCAGACCTGCAGGGTCCAAGGCCAACACCAGGAGACACTTCTTTCAAGACACGGGCAGAGGTCCTGCTCCATGTGTGTTCCTCCCTGCGCTCTGTCCATCTGTGTGCCTTCTCGTCACCCTGTCTCCCCAGGGCTGGAGCTCTTCCAAGCTCTTGTTGGCGTGGTCTGCCTGTGACCAGGCCCTGTGTGCCATCCCACCCTGCCAGGCGAGGGGGCTGCGGTGGCCTCTGCCTGCTCGGGAAGGGTTCTTCAGTTTCTGGTCCTGTCTGCAGCATCCGGAGAAGCACCAGATGTTCAGAGCCTCCATGCTCAAGGCCAACTCTGTGCTCCATGCGGGAGGCAATGGGTTGTGGCAGCACCTGCGTGAGAGCTGGCAAGGGGCGATGCCGCACAGGTCTCGGTGCCATGGCGCTGTCACTCTAGTACGCAGCATTGGCATTAGCTGCTGGTCTGTGCAATCTGCTCTCTACACCCTGTCACCCTGTTTCTGTTGGTCTCTGGCTGTTGCTGCCCCTGTTGGATGACTGTATGATCCACTACAACCCACAACCAGCTGGCCCCAGTGGTGAGAGAAGCACAGCAGAGTGGTCCATTGTGAGGACTTCATCAAAGGGCTCAGTGGGGAGCAGCCGTGTGGCTCTGTGGGCTCATAAACTGGGCTGCAGCGTGACGGATGCCCCGGCCCCACACGCTGCTGTGGGGCAGCCCAGCCACCGGCTGCAGCCCAGTGAGGTGGCCCCGGGGCACAGGCACCCAGCGAGCGCCCAGGTCCCAGCTGAGCTGTCACCTGAGTAGCAGCAGCAGATGGATGTGGAAAGCCTTTAAATCCAACACATGATCAATACTAAACTGATCTTCTGGAGTCTCTTATAAAATTACCCCAGCCTCATGCATCTAATTGTAAAAAAATCACTCAGCACGTTAGGGAGGTGTGAGGAACGCTGTAAACCCCATTTAGGATGCACAGAGCGAGAGTAAGTGACTTCACAATTGTTTCTTGCAGTAAATAATTCATCCACTTTACGTTTGGTTTTATTGCTACCCCCATGCCCCTGCCTCAGCTCCTTTCTACTCGTTTCCCTCTCTTGTCCTGAAATTCCCGTGCTGGGTAGTGTCTGTCATCATGATTCCCTACCACACACACGTGTGTGCTGCTACACAGACATGGGCACAAATCTGTCCCAGTCCAACTTTTACTGGTTGCTGTACCAGGGAGAGTGGTGCTGGGGTAGAATCATAGAATGGTTTAGGTTGGAAAGGACCTTGAAGATCATCGAGTTCCAACCCCCCTGCCATAGGCAGGGACATCTCCCACTAGACCAGGTTGCCCAAGGCCACGTCCAGCCTGGCCTTGAACACCTCCAGGGATGGGGCCTCAACAACCTCTCTGGGCAACCTGGGACAGTGCCTCACCACCCTCAAAGTGAAAAACTTCTTCCTAATGTTCAATCTAAACCTGCCCTCTTCCAGTTTAAAGCCATTCCCCCTCGTCCTATCACTACATGCCCTAGTAAAACGTCCCTCCCCAGCTCTCCTGTAGGCCCCCTTTAGGTACTGGAAGGCCGCAGTAAGGTCTCCCCGGAGCCTTCTCTTCTCCAGGCTGAACAGCCCCAACCCTTTCAGCCTCTCCTCAGAGGAGAGGTGCTCCAGCCCTTGGATCATCCTTCTGGCTCTCCTCTGGACACGCTCCAGCAGGTCCGTGTCCTTCTTATGTTGGGGACTCCAGAGCTGGATGCAGTACTCCAGGTGGGGTCTCATGAGAGTGGAGTAGAGGGGCAGAATCACCTCCTTTGACCTGCTGGCCACACTTCATTTGATGCAGCCCAGCGTCAGCAGAACCGAGCTGGGCTCAGTGCGGTCCCTGCCCTGGCTTTGCCACCTCGGTCTCTGCCCCAGCACTGCTTTCACATGGTGCCAACACGCAGAACTGTTCGGAATGCATTAACGATGCTAATAGTACTTCTATACTAATTAGTAATGCCATTTGAACAAACTCTCTCTTTATGACACAAATTATCAGCCCGCCAGGTGCAGAGTGGGGGCTGCAGCTGGCACAGGGAGAGCGGCAGTGACGGGGTAGGAAGCTGCTCTGGCGCGGGACCAGGCTGTGGCAGGAGCTCCTCACCTAGCGCCCGTCCGGACGCCCCGGGCTTCCCCGCGCAGTCAGAGCCGGGAGGGACAAGGCAGCAGCCGGATGGGACCCGGCATGTGGGGTGTGCCGCATCTGGGCTCGGGTGTCGGTGGGCTCTGTCCTGATCACACACGCTTACCAGCGTGGACTCTGGTGGGCTTGCTGAGCTGCACGGCTCGTGTGTCAGTGCAGGCTGCTACGGCTCCTACAAACAGGTTGGTGGGAGTCCCTGCCGCCGGATGAAGCTTGTCCGGCCCTCTCAGCTGCAGCAAGGCTCTGATGTGCATCTCTGGATCCCTTGGGGACACGCTGCTCCTGGGGCATCCTGCTCCTGGACAGTGCTGTGGAAAAGACTGAGTACAAGTTGGCACGGGTGTCTTGGAGCTGAGAATTGTTAGAGTCAGGGAGAGTGTCAGGAAGAGCGTCACAGCTGCTTGCCCTGTCCCTGTTCTGCTCCAGGCAGTTGCTCCAGGCCGCTCTGGAGACACAACATGGGCCAGAAGGAGTCTTGGGCCAGACTTTTGCTGCTTCCTGTGGAAACCATTTTGACCATGTCTGGAGCCCTGGGAGTCCACTCATTTGCACAGGTGGGTGCTGTGAGGCTCTGGTCCAACCCCTGGTTCTGTCCACCTCTGATCGCAGTGAAGGGCAGGAGAGTTGCGATCATGGTGGCTGTGGTCTGACGCAAACTGCATCTTCAGGAGCAGATCCTCCTTTTCAGGTGTTGCCAAGCCATCTGCACTGGCTTTTTTAACACCCCTTCCAGGAGGCAGCAGGTGACCTTTTGGAGAGCTATGATCCCAGCATCAATATGATATTTTGCATGCTGTCCCTTTGGGATCTATGAGCACGGGCCAAATCAGAGTTATTTTAAGCCTCTGCTTTGTGAAGCGCCAGCAAGGTCCCACCATCTGGGAGGCATTGGCGACTCTGGGTTGTTTGGCTCCAGACCAGAATCCCTGAAATGCCTCAGGGGCATTTCTTGAGGTGCCCCTCAGGGGTACCTACTGAGCTCTGGGCTGTTGAGGGCTACAGTGCCTCGGGCACAAACTGCTCTGCCAGTTTCTGACCGCTGCTGCTGCTCCTTGCACAGGAATCTGTCTGCGAGTGGGTTGCCCCTGCGGGAGATGTGAGTCCAAGGCCCCCAGTGCTTCGGGCGCGCAGAGCATGACACTCCCAGCAGCTCTGGGTAGGCACCTGCACATTATGGGCAGTGTCCCTAGGGGTGACCTCTAAGCCATGCAAAGGGACTCTCCACCTGACCATGGCCTGAGGTTGCCTGTTATGTCACATCAGCAAAGCCTGGTCCCTATCCTGGGATCCTACCCAGGGTGGGGAGGGTAAGGAGGTGCATGCAGAGCCCTGCTGGCCTCCCACCACCGGCGGGTGAAGGGGGATGGAGGAGCACAGCACAGGCACCGGGCATCTCTGCTGTCTCTGGGACCAGTCCCTGGAGCAGAGCACTACGGACATCCCTGCCGGTGACAGCCAGCGGCACTCAGCACCTCTGGAGCCATCCCGAAGGCTCTGAGGTTGCTCTCCATTCAAGGTGTGTGTCTCGGCTCGACCCCACACGCTTTCCGTGGGTTTGGGCACGCAGTGCCCATGGGGCCAGCTGCCGATGGTCCCCCCGTGCCACCAGACAGCAGCCTGTGGGTCTGGGGCTGCACGCAGCCGCATTGGGCTGAGCTGACAGCCCTGGTGTGAAATAAGATGAATGGGATGAAGTTGGTGAAAATGATTCTAATTTATAATCTGCTGCTTTGTGGAGCTCCTCAATTAATTCTCTCTAGATACATAAGTAGGCCACATGTTTGCTTTGCTTCAAATGTAATAAACATTACACTCTGTCCCCCGCTTTTGGTGCTGGTTCCTGTCAGAGCATTAGTCCCTATAGCTAATTCCTCACACCTGTCTCCCAGGCTCCTGGGACCGGGGCTGAGCGTGGGGCGGAAACGCCAGGCTCCGGGAAGCTCGTGGCACGGAGAGATAAATTGCTGATCAAAGGGCTACTGCACAGTGCCTCTGAGTATTTAGTCGCAGGCAAGGCAGCCCCGGCCCACTTGGGACAGGGCTTTGTTCCTGACGAGATGTTTGCCTGGTTCCGCTCTGCGGCGGCGAGCAGCTGGGGTGGGATGGGACACGGGGATCTGTGCACCCTCAGGCCACGAGGAACCGGCACAAGGTGGGGTGTAACACCAGTGGGGTGCAACACCAGTGGGGAGGCTGTTCTTTGCAGCTCTGCTGGGGTCTGGGTGTCAGCACGGGGCTGCTGCAGAACCGAGTCACTGGCCCTGTGCAGGAAGAAAGTCTCTCCAAGTGGAGCAGAAGTGGCACCTGCAGCCATCTTCAGGGGAAGGGTGCTGCTGGCCTCAGCATCGCGCGCTCCCTGCTGCTGCTCCTGCCTAACAAGTCAAGCCCATCTCACAGGCACTGAGTGTGAAAATGGGTTGAAAAGCCCAGGTTTTGTCCTTGCCATCATATCTATCCTCCCTCTAAACTGCAAGATTGCCAGGACTGAGGCAGCAAGTTCTGATGGGCAGGCATGCATAAACTTTTGCTGAACTAGCGACCCTCCTGGTTGTCCTTCTGCCTGTGGTCTCCGTGCTCCCCAGGCATTAAGAGACCTTCTCCAGGCCTTTCTCTCCTTTCCACACCCAGGAAACATCCTCCGTCCTTGCTTATGTGCCCCAGCCTGCTCAGCACCCTGGCCTTGCCCTGGTGCTGTGTTGGTTCAGCAGGTGAAGAAACGTAGAGCTGCTCTACTTGTTGAGATGCCTTTGGTGGAGGGTGAATGAATTGGAAGCGGTGTGTGCTGGGTGAAGGTGCCCACTTCCATCTGGATTGATGCAATGATGGGTTATTGGTTGCTGTGCAGTAAAGTGGGGGCAGCTTACTTGGCACTGTGTTTTCACCATCTCCAGAGGAAAGAGAACTTTAAAAGTCAGTTTAGAGTGTAGTTTAATAGTGTATTTCAGCATTTCTGCCACTAAAAGCCAGGCCTTGCCTCTTCTCTTCTCTTCTCTTCTCTTCTCTCTTCTCTTCTCCTCTCCTCTCCTCTCCTCTCCTCTCCTCTCCTCTCCTCTCCTCTCCTCTCCTCTCCTCTCCTCTCTTCTCCTCTTCTCTCCTCTCTCTCACCTGGCTTTCCCCCTTGCATCCACAGGTTCTCTGCCGGCATCTCAGTGCAAGCAAATCATTTCCCTGGCCTTGGGCTCCTGTCCTGCCCTGGCTGGTCCAGAGCCAGCCACACTTGCTGGTGGTCTGGAGCCAGCCGCTCCATGTCCTGCAGTCCGCCTGAGGGCAGGGACAAATTCATAGAATCATAGAATGGTTTGGGTTGGAAGGGACCTTGAAGACCATCTAGTTCCAACCCCCCTGCCATAAGCAGGCACACCTCCCACTAGACCGGGTTGCTCAAAGCCCCATTCAGCCTGGCCTTGGACACCTCCAGGGATGGGGCAGCCACAGCTTCTCTGGGCAATTTGTTCCAGTGCCTCACCACCCTCAAAGTGAAAAATTTCTTCCTGATACCTATTCTAAATCTCCCCTCTTCCAATTTGAAGCCATAACCCCTCACCCTATCACTACATGCCCTTGTAAAATGTCCCTCTCCAGCTTTCCAATTCCTTGAGCCCTGGTGGGGAAGAGGTGGTGGCTCCTCACTCTGTGCCACAGCAGCCAGTCCTGTGCTTGCCGTAGGCGTGAGGAGCCTGGCTCAGCATCTGCCAAGTGTCTGACCGCACCGAGGCTACGCACTTCCCACCGACCCTTACGCCGTGGGTGTGAGCGTTCACCCTGCGCTCCCTGGGGAGGTTCTAGCAGGAGGAGCTGTGCTGGGGGCTCTCAAGGACAGAGGTGCCAGCCTGGCTTGGGGGCATGTTGCCCCCCCCCCCCTTTTTCCTGGAGCCCCAGACACTGGTGTGCCCCATGCAGGCCTGCCAGGGAGAGGAGCCAAGCAGCGGCTGTTATCAGGCTCACACAGACCTTCCCATCTGGCTGCTCTTCTGAGGAGTGATCCGTGCTCCCTGCAGGTGCCCGGCAGCCTTCTCCAGGAGGAGCAGCCAAGGCGGGAGGTGCAGCTGCTCTCTCCGCGGAGTCTTGGTGAGGAACAGTCTCATCCTGCCCCCCCGAGCCAGGCTGGTGCAACCCCGGCAGTGCCTGCAGCCCCTTTTCTCATCTCAGATATGCAGATGGGAGCTGATACGGAGCCCTAGGATTTGCGTCGGCTCAGGCAGCTTGAGCTGTGTTGCAAGAGGCTGGAAACACAAAGCTCAGCCTGTGTCTGGGTCCAGAGCACTGGGGATGGAGAGCCAGTGGGCTGCAGCAAGAGGATGCACAAGGCCCTTGAGACCAAAGCCACCGCTTCTCCCAACTGCTGTGAGGTGCAGTCCTCTACGAGTCCTCCCCAAGTCCTCCCCTCTGCCCTGCAGAGGTCTGCCAGGGTACGGAACACCCGGGATCAGGGATCTGCTGGCAGACATGGTCAGTGTCTGCATTGCTGCGCTCTGTCTGTCCTCCCCACAGCCATTCCCAACGTGCCATGGAGCGGGTGAAGGTGAAGGGAGAGCTGCCCACCTGCCTGGACAGAGCTCAGAGTGAAGACCTTCCCTGTGGTGGTGTCAAGCTCTGTGACTGCAGACCCACCGAGACCGAGACAGGACACTGCCGTCTCTCCTCTGTCTCCTGAAGCTATCCCCAGAGCTTCTGGGAAGGGCTGAGCTGGTGAGTGCCCACCACCCTGTTGTCAGACCCCCTTGCTTTTGCGTTGCCTGGCCTGAGGCAGCGGTGTGGGGCTTGGGCTCGCTGTGCTGTGGAGGTTGAGGTGGGCCACTGGCTGCAGATGCTTCTGCATGGCACGGGGCAAAGTAGCCGTACCCACAGGTGCCTGCTGCTTGCTCTGTCCCAGGCTGATGGGGAGGGATGGTGGCTCTTGGGGAGCTCTGCCAGGACGTGTTTCCAGGCCCGAGATGGGAGCGTTTCTCCCTGATCGAAGCAATTTATTTCAGAGGTGATGGAGGACTCACTGCAGGAGCAGACCGGAGCTGGTGGGCACAGGGGCAGCCAGGCTGGTGGAGAGAGACACTTTAAATGCTTTTAATTCCAGCTCTCTGCAGCCCGTGCCTTGCCAGGAGCTGCTCTGTTTTCAATCAGCTTTGCAACTGCGTTAGATCCCAGTAAACAAGGGCTTTCCAAGTGTGTTGCAGGAGCCAGGGCAGCTCTGGGCATCTCGGTCGTGTCCCTGGGGACAGGGCTGCTGGGTGCTGCTGGCATCGTGGCACAGCTGCTTCACACCTTGGCTTTGGGGATCCCCAACACCTTCTCTGGGGACACTAAGCCAAGGGGTTCAGCTGTGGAGGGGGAGAGGGCAGTCCCCTGGGTGCCACCTTGGAGAGGATTCTGCTCGCAGCCTGGGCTGGATGCTCTTTGCACAGCTCTGGTCCCTCTGCCCGTGTTTCCTGCTCTTTTCTCACCCCATCTACACCACAGAGAGAGGACAAAGGACCATGATGGGTTAGGAAAGGTGACAGAGCTGAGCACCAGGACCACCAAGCCCCACCAGCCTTCTCAGCCTCAGGTTCCCTCATCTTTGGTGGTATTCCCCTCATGCTCAGAGAACTGCCGGTGTCAGACCCTGCTTGCACCCAGCTTCCCCATCCTGGCCTGGCTCCTGTCCTAAATATATTTTTACATTTTATGACTCTCAGAGGTTTTTAAATTTAATGGGTTCTTTTTTTTTCTTTCTTCCTTCTTATCACCTGAGCTGGATCCTCTCTGAGCTGCTGCCAGCTCCAGGGATTACAAGTGAATAATTTAGGTCTGATGGTGCGTTTGAAGTTTAAGAGAAGGAAGTGGCGTGTGTAGCCTGCTCCTCATCCCTGCCCCAGGGCCATGGTGCAGGCTGCTGCTGTTTCTCCAAAGGCAATTTCAAGGATTCCCTGAGAAGCCACATTCTGAACGTTGCACAGCCCTACTCAGGCATGGTCTTCTAGATCCTGGCAGCCTGGAGGTCAGCTCCTGGGCCACCAGAGGGGCAATGGGCTCGTTTTCGCCCAGCTGCCCTCACAGGCTGCTGCTCTGCAAGGAGGCAGCTCCCCAGCACCAGCACTGGAGGATGGCTGTGTGCACGATGGACTGACCCACAGCACCATGCCTGTTTGAGGGACTCAGAGCTTTGCTTGCCAGCCCAGGGCCAGGAGCGGTTAAATGCCGAGCCCATGTGTGTGTCTTGGCAGCTCCAAAGCACAGCGAAGAAGGCAATGGGCAAACATGACCTGCTGGAGAGCTGACTTATGGGCTAGCTGCTGCTGGGCGAAAGGAGGTGCCTCTAGGGTCACCAGCCTGTTGTCTCCAGGTACTAGTGGAGGAAGGAAGGACTTAGAATCATAGAATCATAGAATGGTTTAGGTTGGAACAGACCTCGAAGATCATCGAGTTCTACTCCCCCTGCCATGGGCAGGGACACCTCCCACCAGCCCGGGTTGCTCAAAGCCCCGTCCAACCTGGCCTTGAACACCTCCAGGGATGGAGCAGCCACAGCTTCTCTGGGCAACCTGTTCCAGTGCCTCACCACCCTCAAAGTGAAAAATTTCTTCCTAATGTTTAATCTAAATCTACCTTCTTCCAGTTTGAAGCCATTCCCCCTCGTCCTGTCACTACATGCCCTTGTAAAACGTCCCTCCCCAGCTCTCCTGTAGCCCCTTTAAATGCTGAAAGGCTGCAATAAGGTCTGCCTGGAACCTTCTCTTCTCCAGGCTGAACAGCCCCAACTTTCTCAGCCTGTCCTTACAGCAGAGGTGCTCCGGCCCTCTGATCATCTTCATGGCCTCCACATTTGCAGTGTGCTGAGCAATGGCAGTGCAGAGCTTTTGGCTGTCCTGCTCATCTTTGCTGAGTGCAGAGCACACCACTGCTTGACTCTCCCAAGGAACATCGGACTCCACAGGGTCCTGCAGCAGATGACACTTCTCTCCCCATGTCCCGGGGGGTGAGCTGCCATCAGTGGTTTCTGTGGTCTGTGTCAAGCATTGCTAGATCTTAGGACAGAGAGCACAGAAATATACTCTGGGAAATTATTTTTAACCCCCTGTGATTCACCGTTCAGAAAGCAAAGTCACTTTTGTGAGGGTTGGCTCGGTCGCAGCCCCAATGGAGGCAATCTTTTCCTCATACATCTAGTTCTCTTTGCAAGGTGGCACAGGCAAAATCTAAGTATGAACTTTAGTGGTTTCCAGGAGCTCTTGGAAGAACTAACAAGCATATCACAGGGTCCAGCATTAAATCCTTCCCTGCTGGGATGCAGCACAGAACGGAAACTGTCAGGCAGTTTGAGATCCACTTAACAGCAATTAGTGCAGATGAAAGAAGCACTAACGCGAAAGCCCCAGTCTCTGTGCCTCCAGTGGGAGGAGGAAAGGAATGTGTAAGAGAAAATGTAAACATGACAAAATGTGGCTGTGTATCCCACAAAACAATGAATCATTTTAACATTTCCAATCCTTTTCATGCGAGCAGAAACAGTCGATCAATATGTGACAGAATTAAAGACCTGCAGTAAAACCTTGGAGCTGAGGATCTGTGAGAACTGTGAACACAGAGTAATCTGTGGAATTCTGCAAACAGCATAAAAGGAAAGGCAAGTGTATGTACAAAGGCCAGAAGCTGCAACAGCAGAAATCTGCTGGGCAAGAGGACCCTGCCTGCCCAGACGAACACCCACTGGAGAGAAGAAACCATTCCTGGCAACGGATATGGAGCACCTATAGAAAGTAGGAGTATTTCCCAGAAAACTCCAGGTTACAACAAATGTGGCCCTAAAGCTTGTAAAAGCCTGCAAAATAGGATTCAGAATGTGCGTTCATAAAAGCTGCAGCCATAGCCATGGCTCTGGAGGACTTTCAGGCAGCAAGAGCATGTCATAGACTTTGTCCTGTGAAGTGGTGAAAACAGTCAAGAGATGCCATTCTATGACTCTATGCCACAGCTAACTTCAAGAAAAAGACAGTTTCAAGGTAGGTTAGTAGGACGATATCCCTGGAAAAAGGGAAAGGCAGGCGTACAACAGCTAAACAGGTGAATACTTAGTTATGCATACAAAGGGCGCGACGGACTATGTTTGTATGTTTGAATCTATTCTAAAAATATCTATACTGGGCCATTTGAAAAGTAATAGGGGAGACACAATTGCCCGGTTTGGAAATACGAACATTTTTAGAAAGTTAGGATCGTTCTCTGGATCGTGGCAATTGAGTGAGCAGAGGAGCTCAACACGATGCACTCGCAACACGTCTTTGGGGAGGTTCAGATTCCTGCAGTTGCGCTTTGGAAAAGCTGTAGAAGCTTATCACATACGCAGAGAAGCCGGCTACTGGCAACAGCAGGACAAGAGATGGCACAAGGAAAGCATAACTTTCAAGACAACTCCATACAACAGGGGCTGCCAGGGGGATGAAGGAAGCCGGGGCACTGACTGGATACGCACAGACACTGTCTGTGGAAAGCAGTGGATCTAATCGTGGTGGTGGCGGAGCAGGATTTGGGTCAGAGGGGACTGGGCGCGATGAAAGATAAGCAGAGCTGGGTCTGATGCTGCACCTTCCAGATGTAGGCACAGGATAGGGCTTCCTTTATCTTTGGTGTAGGAGGGCTTTGCTGGGCCCTCCCAACCACGTTATGGTGGTCTTCCCAATGCAGAGCGTGTATCCTTCAGAGTGCTGGGCTCAGCACTAGTGTGCTCCAGAAGTGGTCAGATCACTCGGCCTTTCTGGGATGTGAGTCCAAAGACCATCCTAGTGCCAGAAATAAACAACTGTTTTCCAGCTTACACCCTCTCCATAGCTTTTTGCAGCCAGATTGTGGCTTTCACTGCACCACCGTTCTCCTGCTGTTGTTACGGGAAGATTACGATTGCTCTGAGCCCTGTTTCTCTCCGCTCTTGGCTCGTGTCAGAGCCACAGAAGGGTGTGTGTGAGTGTGTGGGTGTGTGGGAGAGTGAGTGTGTGTGCATGTATGTTTACTAGGGAGAGAATGACAAAAGGAGGCTGTATCATGCTCCTCCTGCCCGTTAGCCCTGTCCTAAGCTTTCCATCTAGCTGGGACCCTTGGATGCAGCCCAGACCTGATAGCCCAAACCTCTGCCTTTCCTCCATTTTCTTTGCTGTGGTTTGTGATATTGCGTATAGAGCATAGCCTCGGTTACCTTGCAACGCCTAGAGAGTGAGCCGTGCGTCTAGCTGTGGGTCTTGGAAGCAAACAACTGGGAATGAATGCCTGTGTCACCGAGAGAAGGGCGTTGCGCGGACACGTCCCGCAGCAGGGGGTCATTCTCCCCGGCTCTCCTCTCGGCCGCGCTGTCTGCCTGCCCGCTGGCAGAGCCAAACACTTGCCATTGGGCTGTCTTCAGGACACAGTCTGGGACTGGACCAGCAAGGCAAACGCTGAATGACTGCTACAAATAACTGCCCCAACCATTAATTTTTATAGGCTGAGTGGCAGCATTTCATGCTGGGCACAACCAGCAGTGGAGATGAAAGCTCGAAGCCAAATAGACATCACAGAGCCAGTACAAATGCTATTTATTAAAGAAATGCCTGGATTGCAGAGGAAGCAGAAAGGTGCGTCTTGAAAGGAACCTTTAATGCCTGTGAGTGAAAAGCAACAAGGGCTGGGAAGCAAGGGGAGCTGCCAGAGGCAACAGCTAATGGACCTGGTCCTGGGGTGAGCTGGCAGCAGGGAGCGTGTGGCTGGGAGCCAAAGGGTAAGTTGTGCTGCTTCTTCTGTAGCCGTAAAAGCAAGAGCTGAGCGCAGGGGCTGCCCAAGCTGGGCTGAGAGGTGAGAAAGTGCTGCTGGGGAAGGGGATATCCCCCGGCTGCCACGGGGAACTGCTCTTCTTTGCTGTGGTCTGCCCCGAGCAACTAATAACCGTGCACTCCTGCCAGCAGGGTTCGTTGCGTTCCTGCACCCTTCAGCACAGGAGCAGGACTCCAGCTCCCGACCTCGTGGTCCAGATGCAGTGCCTCAGCTGCTGAGCTCAGCCGAGCAGGCACCCCATCCATCCCTTCCCAGTGTGGGCACAACCACTCCACGCTGGGCTCCAAGACCTCCTTCCCCCATCGCTGCAAGGATGCATCCTATGCCAGGACAAGTTTCCCCCCTTCAAACAGTGAACCAGTCCCTTTCTTCCAGCCGTATGTACCTGGCTAGGCTTGGGGTACTTTTGGGGGTGAGCACCACAGAGGTCACTGTTGCCTCCCACAACATTCCCCTGCCCTCAGACCTTGCATTTTCCCTTGCCAGCCCCCCGAACCACACAGCAGCCTGTTCTGTCGTGCCAGCCACTCAGCTGGGGTACCGCATGTGCACGCCTGTCCCCAGCCCCGGAGTCACTCTGAGCAGCAGAATCTGCTGCATTAGGTCGATTTCAAGAGCCCCTCCAGGTCAGTTAGCAATTACCTGCACCAGATACGTGCTTGGAAAGGAGCTTCTGATCTCTTCAATGCACTCGTTTTCCTCTTTCAATTTCAAATTCGCCTCACTGGAAATAGGCACTTCAGCCTCTTTTACAGACCATGGTAAATTAGGATTTCGTCCAGTTCTGTTGGTTTTGCTGATATAGATGTTTTTCCCTACAGAGGCGATGCCATGGCCAATCTGAGGTGTGTCCAGACCCCCTCCATTCAAACTCTTCCAGCTGAGCCTGCAAGTGATGTCATGGTACGCAGAGCATTCCTGCACAGACCGCTGGCCCTGGCGCACGCTGAGGAGCCTCTCCCGGGACGGACACCCTGGTGCCAAAGCTCTTGTTATTAATTCGGACTGGTGCCCCGTGTTGTTGGGACATGGCCAGTGAGCAAAGGCATTCCCTCCTTTAAAGAGTCAGCTGCAGTGCGAGTTTCCCATCTGCACACTCCAGTTTTGTCCCAGAAGGACAAGGACTGGAAAGGAGGAAAGCCGGTGTCTTTGCACCGGTCCTTACCCTTGTGCTGAAAATTGACCGACAACAACGTGTCACAAAGATGTTTTCCACAGTAACACACTTCACGCTGGGCTCTTCCATCACAGCGCTGGTCACCCCGTGGGAATGCTCTGGCTGGTTCGTTCTGCTGCTCAGCTGAGGAAGACACGTTCTCCTGCCGGTGCCTGAGGACACGCTCCCTCGGGAAGGGAGCTGCCCCGCAGTCTCGCAGCCGGTGCCTCTGCGGCAGTCTCTGGGGCCAGTGCAGAGCCATCCCCTAGCGCTCCCCTCCACGGGCTGCTGGGGAAGGGGTCTCACAGTTTGCTGCTGGCATCTCCACGGGGCTCCTGGGGCCTGATGTGGTCGCATGACGCCCTATCCCGAACCAGTGGTTCAGCGCTCAGAGGCAGAAGCAATTTTACATAAAGTTCAATTAAATATTTGCTTTATAATTGCGCAACAAATTATTCATAAAGGCATTGGAATCTAATCACAAGGCTGACACCGTGGAGTCTGCAAATGACACAGTACTTGGGGAGAATAAAGATGGGGGGGAGCTGCCAGGCTCTGGTGACAGGCACTGCCTAAATGTGTGGGACAGCGGGAACGCTCCCAGGAAAAGGCTGGAAGCAGCACCAAAGAGCCTCAGCAAGGCAGGGCTGCTTGGCTGGCAGGAGTAAGTGGCGTGGCATGTGAGAAATGGCTCTGGGCAATCGATTGGGTGTTTGGGCCCATGTGTGCTCAGCAAACTTAGGGCAGCGCTGGGCTGTGCCCCTCTCAACCATGTTATGTTCGCTCTGTTCCCATGTGGGCACACTCTGCAGCATGTGAAGCAGTGGCACCAACTCCACAGGACCTGTGTGAGCACAGAATTACTGCCTTCAGCTCTTGCCCCTATCTCCAGCAGGAATCACAGAGCCCGGCCTTTTAGGGGGTGCGGAGGCCTCTCCCTAACCATGGGGTATGAATCATAGGATCATAGAATGGTTTGGGTTGGAAGTGACCTCGAAGATCATCAAGTTCCAACCCCCCTGCCATGGGCAGGGACACCTCCCACCAGCCCAGGTTGCTCAAAGCCCCATCCAACCCAGCCTTGAACACCTCCAGGGATAGGGCAAGCACAACTTCCATGGGCAACCTGTTCCAGTGCCTCACCACCCTCACAGTAAAGAATTTCCTCCTAATATCTAATCTAAATCTCCCCTCTTTAAGTTTAAAAGCATTATCCCTTGTCCTATCACTACACTCCCTGATCAAGAGTCCCTCCTCAGCTTTTCTGTAGCCCCTTTAGGTACTGGAAGGGGCTCTAAGGTCTCCCCAGAGCCTTCTCTTCTCCAGGCTGAACAGCCCCAACTCTCTCAGCCTGACCTCACAGCAGAGGGGCTCCAGCCCTCAGAGCATCTTCGTGACCTCCTCTGGACCCACTCCAACAGGTCCATGTCCTTCTGATGTTGGGGGCCCCAGAGCTGGGACACAGTACTCCAGGTGGGGTCTCACCAGAGGGGCAGAATCCCCTCCCTCGCCCTGCTGGCCATGCTTCTTTTGATGCAGCCCAAGATGCGGTTGGCTTTCTGGGCTGTGAGCGCACATTGCCGATTCATGTTGAACTTCTCATCCACCAACACCCACAAGTCCTTCTCCTCAGGGCTGCTCTCAATCCATTCTCCACCCAGCCTATGAAGAAAGTCATGTGGTGCAACCAGCCTGCAGGGTCCATCTTTCTAGACCTGTGCCAGAGCAACACCCAGGAAAAGGCAGGAGGCAGCCTGGGCATGTAATGGGGCCTCCCACATTGCAGCCCCCAGGGGACAGCCAGCGTGAGGCAAGGACATGCTGCTTGCAAGAGGTGGCTGCTAAGCACAGCAGGAGCAAATGTGACAACACATGGACCTTCTTCAGGGAGTCTGGCAGGGGGACTTGCTTCCATGCATCCTTTATGGAATCCTGAGCTGCAGCTCCGGGAGCAAAGCCCTCTCTGCCAGTCCCAACACCCAGCGCTCAGCTCCTTTCGGGGTCAACTTGGAGGGCAGCAGACTGAATCCCACACCCCATGAAGAGCACAACTGGTGGGACTGAGCTGTGTGAATCTCTGTCTGTTCTGCCGAGAGGAGGCGGGGTGAGATTGGAGAATAAAAACATGTCTGCTGGGCAGATGCCACTGCAGCCAGACACTGCTTTGCCTAGCGAGCACCCATCCATCCCAGATCCTGTCCCCTGCTGTCATCCTGGGCAGTGGGCTGCAGGCTGCCCCTGTCCCACCGGGGAGAAGCCCTGCAGGGTACCCCGCGTTAGGTATGCTCTGACTGACAGGGGAGCTGGATCCTGGACAGAGAGCTGGACCGGAGATGGATTGCCTGCCAGCCAAATGTGGACATTAGACAGGGAGTTAGATTAATGGGAGCTGGCTCTGCCAAGAGAGAGGTGAGTCACAGAGCTTGTCCTGTGCTGAATCTGTTTCTCCAATAGGGAAGAAGTAGGAGGATTTAGCAAGATTAATCCCTCATAGAGTTGTGAGAATAGCCAGGATTCATGGGGTTCTCAGCAACAAATTTCCACGTAAGCAGAGAGCACTTCGAGTTGTTCCATGTGGCACAGCACAGATCTGTACTGGTAACTCTGGAGTCCCCTGCTGCCGGTCACAGGTAAGATGGACCATACTTCTGTGCTCACACATGAACCCTGCAAAGCACAGGCTGCGCAGAAGCACCAAGAAAGCCGTGGCTCAAAAGCACGTCTTCCCTGAATTTTCCTGAAGTCATCACCTGCAGCTGCTGTACCCCAAACAATGCTGGACCGTGCACAGAACACGTGAGAGAGTGGTAAGAAGGAACTCCTTTTGGCAGCTGAGAGGGGTTGGTGACACATCACCTGGCAGAGCTTGCCAGGTCTCTGCCATCTTTGCATGAAGGAGGAGCAGGGAGCGGGACTGGACAAGAGCCAGAGCATCTTTCCTGGTGTGATCAGCCCTTCCCTCTGGCTAGCAGTTCGTGATACGGCAGGAATGACAAACCCGGCGGGAGCTGCTCGTGAGAGGGGAGGGAGAGCAGGTCGCTCATGGCTAATTTTTGGCAGGAGGTGATGGGGAGCTCTCGGGCACTCCTGTGTCTGCCCCTCCCAGCACCCAACTCACCAGGGAGGAGGACGAGGCCAGGAAGAAGAAATCTTGGTAAACAGCTTTTATGTTGTGTTTACAGGAACTGTGGAGAGAGAACCTCAGGGCTAGTGAACCAGGGAGACTTTCTTGGAGAAGGGAAATTTCCATCCCATGTTGGGAGTCCTGTTTCTTTCTGATATTTCTTCAGTTGTTCATGCCATGGCTCTTCAGTCTGAGCAGTTTTACAAATGTGTTGTGGAGATGAAAGCACCAGGGAAAGCTGCTCAGGATCAAGTTGGAAAAGCTTTTAACTTTCAACTCCTTACAGACAAAGGCACACAGAGGAAGCGGGGGGGGGAGTGCAAAGACTGGGAAAAGGAAAAGGAAGGAGCAAAAAGAGATAAGGAGAATAGATGAGTGAAAGGGACAAAGCACAACAAGAAAAGGAACAAGTCACTAGCAGAAAGAGAGGGAGAGATAGGGAGAGAACAAAGCAAAGGGGCCTGGAGCTCAATGAGATGCAGAAAGTATATCAGAATAAGGGAAGAGTGCTGCAGGTAAAGGAGAGCTAAGAAATACAAAAGAGCTATTTGAATGCTGGGATAAAGCAATGATGGGAATAAGAGGAAAGGAGAAGCCAGATGAGGACTAAATTCCCATGGAGATAAAGAGGATGGCAGCAAAGTCAAACGATAACCCATCCATCCTTCTGTCACCGAGAACACAAGACATGACATGAAAGCAACATGTCAACTTTTGAGAGAGGTTGTGGGACGGAGCTGTGGAGGCTGCGTTCAGTGTTGGCGGGTGTGGGGAGCCACGCTCACAAAGGGAGTGATCATGTCACAGGTGGTCCTTGTTCCCCTGCTTTGCATCCTCCGTCATCCCTTCCCCACAGTGCATGGGGCAGCTCCTGGCCTGCGCTGCTGTGTGACCTGGGTGTACTCTGAAGCATTGCTGATTTCAGGTCTCACGGAAGGACTGGCACCGTGTGCCTTGTTACAGTGCTCTCTGGGGCTCGTTTGGGAGCCGGGCTGGGGCAGGCCTGGCTGGCCTTATCAGCACCCTGCAGGGCAGCAACAAGAGGGCACAGAATCATAGAACGGTTTGGGTTGGAAGGGACCTTTAAAGGTCATCGAGTCCAACCCCCCTGCAATAAGCAGGGACATCTTCAACTCAATCAGGCATGGAGCAGCTGTGACGCAGGGGAGGGGGTGATGGCAGGAGAGACAAACCTTCCCTGGCTCCAGGGTAAAGGAGTCTTAGCAAAAACAGAATGCAAAAGGGCACCACAACTACAGACAAGAGCTGGAACCCTCTTCACCCAGTATCACACCAGCTTATTGGATGCTTTCTGCCAGGTGGGCTCAGGTCCATCTGGGCTGCCGCTGCTCTGTGAGAGGCAGCCTCTTGGCTCTCCCAGGGAAAGGATCTGGGTGTTCCTAGTGCCTGTGTCAATGTTGGCACAAGAGCCCAGCAGCTGTCCTAGGGCTAGACTGGCATTGAGCAAGGTCTCTGTTTGCAGACAGCGTTAGCGGTGGAGCAGCTGTGCTCCAGGCTTTGATCCTTTCCCTACAAGAGCATCAGGCACGAGTGGGATCTACTTTGGCAGCAGTGCTTGCTTGCAGCTGGGAGGCTTCTCGCTCTCACACTGGGATTGAGGACATTTCTAGATGTTTCCACATCTGAAGAGGCTGGTTATGGAGCATTTCCGAGGTCTTCTTCAGGGCCCCACTGGTCTTTGAGGGTGGGAGTCGTGCAGCAGTATGAGGATGGGAAGCCTTGTGGCAGCCAGCGCAAAGGTGGGGAGGACAGCTGCCCGAGCCTGCTGCTGGATCTGTGCCCTTCTCCTCTCTTGGTCCTGGAAAGGAGGAGTCACTCCTGATTTCATGCTGTGGTTGTAAACCACTCTCTTTTGCTTTCCATCCACCTGACCTGCAGGCCACCTGCCTGTGCTGGAAGCACCAGACCCAGGTGGTGTGTGGATAACCTGCTCCTGGGTTACCACTGTTTCTTGGCCCAAGCAGAGGATTTGTTTGCCTTGTGCAAGGCGCTGAGCACATGGAACAACAGCGCATTCCCTTCTTTGGTGTTCCCTTGTGTTCCTTCCAGGACCAAACTCCAAGGTACAATCCCAGACCTTGCTGTGGGAGCAGGGGACCATTTTCTGCAGGTAAGATGTGAGACCCTCTACAGTGGAGCCTGGAAAATGTCCCACTGGGGGCTGTTCACCTGAGTTGTGGCTAAACCCTGACTGGCATGATCAGATTTATCTGTCCCAAAATGATATCGCAGCCTCACCAGCCTTGAGCTTCTTCCGTGCTTTCACCTTCCACCTGTCCTGATCATGCCTTGGGTGGTCTGTAAACCTGGCACTCTGCTGTGGGTCCTGCTGGCGTGTGACTCTGCTGCATGCAGCAAGCTGTGCAGCCGTGCCTGCCCCTGCGTCCCCAGAGCACTGCTGAGCCCGCGTGGTGTCCGCCATGGTTCAAGCAGGGCTCTGGAGGAGGCGCCTGAGACCTGAGGTGGGTGCTGAGAATGCCAGCTGCCATGGCCACCCATGTGCACATCGGGATGAGGGTCTGCCAGCCCTGGCCCCTGCGGTGCCCAGAGCCTACCTGCCATGCCCAGACCCCCTACCGGAGCTCCTGCCAAGTTGCCACTGGGCCACCGGGATCTGGCCCCATTCAAGAGCTGGGGAAGGGTGGGCTGGGGTCTCCCTGACCTGCTGGATGCGCTGGCACCCCGGCCCAGCGCTGCGCTCCCATGCACCGAGTCTGTGCGTTCTCAGCCCCGCCGGGCCTGAGCCGGGGGAGGCATGGTCTTGCCCCCGGCCCCCAGCACGGTGGATCGCCCCCCGCCTCCAGGGTGGTCCCCGGGCAGGCACGGTACCGGGGGCAGCGGAGGCGACGCGGGGGCACCGCAGGGCGGGGGAGAGGAACAGGCTCAGCAGCCGGTGCCCGCGGTGGGGGTCCCCAGGGTCGGTCCCCGCGGCGGGGTGCCCCGGGGAGGTCCCCAGGGCCGTCTGCGCGGGGCCGGTGCCGGGCGGGGGGACCCGGCGCTGCATTCTCAGAGT
Source organism: Anarhynchus alexandrinus (assembly GCA_008711295.1). Taxonomy (NCBI): domain Eukaryota; kingdom Metazoa; phylum Chordata; class Aves; order Charadriiformes; family Charadriidae; genus Anarhynchus; species Anarhynchus alexandrinus. The sequence continues at coordinate 5,229,887 of VUYV01000044.1, forward strand.
CTCCAGCAGAGGCTGGGCTGGGCTGGGCTGGGCTGGGCTGGGCTGGCGGGGAAGGAGGGAAGGAAGGGAGCGAAGGAAGCGAGGGGGAGGAAGGCGGCTCTGGCCGCACATGCATCCCCAGCCGCGCATCCCGCCGCCCGCGCCCCGCCTCGCACCGCGCTCGCCCGGTGCCCGCATCCCGCTCCGCT
>VUYV01000044.1:5230116-5354273 GCA_008711295.1 Anarhynchus alexandrinus
CGGCGCGGGGGGGCCGCGGCGGCCGCCGCCCCAGGTAAGAGCCGGTGCGGGCGGCGGGGCGGGCGCGGCGGGGGAGCCCAACTTCTCCGTCCCTCTCGCCGCGCCGCAAACTTTGCTGCCGCTTCGGCGGGGCTGCGGTTGGCGCTCCCCGCGGGTGAGGGCGGGCTCGGCCCTGTCCCCCGCCGCCCCGGGACCGCGGGCTGCGGGCAGGGGTCGCCGCCACCTCGGGGGTTGGGGTGGGGGAACAACAGCACCGGCACCCCCGGGGGGTTGTGCCCCCGATTGGCGCCGGGGCGGGGGCGTTGGGTCGGTTCGGTGTTGGAGGGCAGGGGAAGGCGGAGGCGCTGGGCATCGCTGGCAGGGCGCGGAGCGAGTGGTACCCGGGGCTCCAGCGCCGGCTCCGTCAGCAGCGGGGTTTCAGCATCCCCTTCAGCGAAAGCGCTCGGGTGCTTCAAGAGCTGCAGCTCTTTTTTAAAGCGGTGGTATCTTGAAACGTTCTCTTTGGGCTCCTTCCTACCCAAGAGCTATCTTCCCATTTTTCTTACTGAGACCAGAGCCCTTCATGCTAGTTACCACAGGGGCTTTGCCCGGGGATGTGTGTGAACGTGCAGCCGAGATGCCTGAGGAGTCCTGCCCGAGTCCTTTTAGCAGGCAGGGTAACATCTCTCTTTACAGAGTCACATTTTCTAACAACAAACTAAAAATAACTGTGCTAAAACTAGCACTTTCCTAATTTAAAATGTGGTTCCCAAATGGCTGTGCACAGGCCTTCTGGGAGCAAGTGCTGCAGCCACGTCTGCTCCTCCTGCATGCCCAGCTACAGCAGCTCGTCCAGGCCCAGAGCTGCCAGCACTGAGCGCGTTTTGCTGAGCGTCCTGGGAGCACATCCCGCGGCACCCAGGCTCCTGCGGTCGCTCGCGGTGCCGGCAGGGGAAGGAGGGATGCAGTAGATGCCTCCGTTCTCTTTTTTTTTCGGTTTGATTTCTGACAGTTGTGACATCCCTTACAATCTGGGGAGATCTGTGTTGTCTTTTCTTCTAAACCTCATTTTATGCATGAACAAGACCAGTTACAGGGATGATGGTGTAGATAGCAGCAAGGAGGGGCACACTCAGAGTTCAGACATAACTTCCTAAGACAGTGCAGTGCATCTCAGGGAAGCCTTTGGACCTGAGAGGGCTAAGAAGGATGGCTCCACCAGAGCTCTGGTTCTCCAGAGCTTGCTTGCATGGCCTGAGGAAATAAATGGGGAGATGTGCCTCTTGGTCCCTGCTGTCAAGGTGGTACTGTGCTGTTAAAATACCCTGCGTTGCAACGACAGTGAATACCATAGTCTTGCATGCCACCAAGGAAATCTCAGATGATGACTGTTTCTTTGGGATCTGTTCTATCTCTTCAGAGTACCTAACGTTCAGAGAATGGCTGAAGCCTGCAGTCTCTGCACTTGTAGATCTTGTGCCCAGCTCAGACAGAGCCCAGGCTTTGCCAGGTTTTTCCCTTATGAGACTGGTGGATGCTCTCCACCTCTTTCATGAGCACTGGCTAAGGAGTATTTGCAGCAAACAATTATCAGGGTTGGAGATCATGATCCTGGTACATCAGTTTTCAAACGCTGAAAATAAATTGCTTCTCTGGCTTTGGGTATCACATAGCAGGGGGAAATGGAAACAAGAGTCTGAAATGGTTTTTCTGTACTGATACTGTTTGTTTGTGTTCAGGGCCAAAGGGCGGTTCTGCTGCTCATGGATGAAATTCCTAAAAACATTGACAGTACCCTGAGCGCAGCACAGGGTAGAGCCCGCTAAAATCTGAATAAGCTGGCCCGGATTCTGTACTGACTTTTGTATCACACACACCTCTGCTCCAGGGAGGTGGGGGTCAGAGCAAGCGAGGCTCGGTCTCTGTATGAAATGCTGGTTGCTGAATAACACAATGTTGAAATTGGTGGGCTTGTGAAAGAAAAAGTATGTGCTGTTTCAGAGGTAAAAAGAGCCAGCTTTGTTCCTGCCTAAAAAAAAAAAAAAAATATGCCCTTTGCTTTTTGGTGCATTGACACTTTATAATATGATATGGTGATTTCATACCTAGGACAGAGAAGTGGCTACTGAAACAAGGTCAATTTTAAAACTCTTTTTCAAAAGAACCTAGCAGGTCTCCAGGAAAAAAAAAAAAAAACAGAAAAGGCTGTCGGTGGGTTAAAAATAACAGTTAATATCCTATTTTTCCTACCTCTGTATCAAATAATATGATATTTTCATGATTTAAAATGCAATATCATATTTGAAAAATCCATAGCTCCTTGCTTGTGTGTAAGGATTCTCAGAACAGGGTCATAATTTAGTGTTTGTTGTGTATATTGTCTGATCAGCTTTTTGGGTTTTTGCACTTTGAAAGTGTTAGTGAGCTAGCAGGCTATTTTCCTAGCAAATTTTACTTTTGTGCTCCTAATCACTAGCCCATAGTAGTAGAATTTGGTTGCAAATATTGTGGGGGAATGTTTATTTGTCTGAAACCCCTTTTGCTACCCATGGACTTTATTCCGTTAGAAGGATTAGACTGTTCAGGGAAGCTTTGAAACAAAACTGGACTTTAGGTGCGATTTGATCTGATGTTATTCCTTTAAAGTATAATTACATATTTTTCAAATAATTATTTTTTATATTTTGAAAGCCTGTATTCGAAAAGTAAAGAGAAACAGATTGAAGAAGAAATAGTGTGGCGATCCTTGTGTTCTTTCGACATCAGGTCGCTAAACAGTATTTGCACATAAGAACACAACAATGTATGACTTTGTGTCGTTATCTTCTAACTATGTGGTTATGCAACTGCGTTTGGGTTTACAAGCAATGACACTTCTCTGCAGATAAGTCCATCCATGTCCGGAGGCATGGGCCATTCTGAGTGATCTGCTTTTTTGAAAAATTACATGTAAAGATCGGGTGGGCGTGAGTCCCAACGAGATTCCTTGCCCGAGGTGGTAGGTGGACGTGGCGTACAGCGCCTTGCTCTTCACTGCATCTCTTTTCTCTCTACTGCCCATTTATTCCATGGCATTCCATGGCCGATGGGGAGGGATGTAACCGGCTTTGCCTCGGACCCTGGTTGTAGCCCCGAGAGCGTCCAGCCCCGCACCCTGGGCACTTGCCAGCTGTTTGCCCTCCAGCTAACGGGGCTCCCCCCGTTTTACCTTGTCCTGGGGTGACGTCTGCGTGTGGCTGTGCCCTGGGCTGCAGGTGAGGGTGCCGAGTTCTGCCCCTTGGATTTGGCTACTCTAGCACCGGCAGGGCCCATGCCTGCATGTCCCTGCGAGCCACGTGGCTCGTGAAGCACGGTCCCCGCTCCTCCCCAGCAGCAAAGCTTTGTGGCTGGGGCTGGGCAGCAAATTGCTGCCTCTCAGCCTTCCCTGCTCCCACCTGGTATGCGGAGAGCTCATTTCAGGGCTTTGCACTGGGACTCGCCCGTTCCCTGGCGTGCGTTGGGTGCCCACTACGTGCTCAGCCCTGTGGGGCATCTGTGCCTGCAGTTGCATCCAGTTTGCGGGTTGGTTTCTGCTTCAGAGGGCTGTGCAGGGGGCAGCGGAGGGGCTCTCTGTCCCTGCCGGTAGCCACTGCAGAGATCCATCCTCCCAGTTCATAGTTTCTTTTTCATTTAATCACCACTTTTTTATTATTTGCAAAGTCTGTAAAAGGAATACAGCACATTACAGTAATTTTCAGTCTTATCCTTTGCAACAACGCTATTTACAGAGGCTAGTCCAGACTTTACTTTAGTCTGGCTCTGTGATTCCTTCCGTTTTCATTCTTTTCATTGTCTTTCGTGCTGTGGCTGAGAGGAGATAGTTCTGTTGTCCTGTTGGGGGTAACAGGATAACAGTTATTGGGGTTGTTGGGTGGCACTTCAGTACTTGTTCCACAGTGCAATGTCTGGGTAGCAAAAGTGGATGTCTTCTTCAGCAATCTGTGACTTCGCTAACCCCACTGGGGTCGCCTGCCTGGATGGCTGCAGAGGGTGTAGGTTCTTTCTTCTCCTACAGAAGCTGTGGGTTTTATTCTCGATGATGCTGTTCCTCTGATCCTCTTGAAGCGTGGTTTGGGTTCTCCCTGCAAATGGATGTCTTTGGCTCTTTGAGGGCCTGTGGGACACTGTGGTAGGTGACAGCCAGGTGTGCAATGAGCTGCAGCTGCAGAGCTCCCTTCGCTGTTAACATCACCTGGTGCTCATAAGGCAAATGGGGATACCCAGCACTACTGGGAGGTGGAAGCATGAGCAGAGACTTCACAGGGTTGGTCTGACCCTGCCTGTGCCTCGGTGGGCTGTGCGTGGCTTTTATCTTCAAGCTTTGGGTTTCAGAGTGCCTGATCTGCTGCCTCCTCGCGAAGCTGACCCAGCTGCTCTGCCGGTGCCCCGCAGTCCCGCTCCAGCGTGGGGAAGGGCTGTGGTGGTGGTAAGTGTGCACCGGTGAGCTGTGGTGGTGGTGAGTGCACGCACTGGTACCAGCTGGGGATAGAGGCAGCCCCGGTGCTGTCGGGCAGTTCTCCCCAGAGGTTCTATGAGGCCTCTTTGAAGAAAAGGTGGAGGACAGACCCTGCCAGGCTGAGGCCCCTATGTTGTTCTTGAGAGTGGGGGCAGTTGTGCCCTTGGGCAGAGGAAGGGCAGCGAGCTCAAAGCCGGTCCGTCTTTGCTCCAGCCCAAGGGCTGGGTTTGGTCTGGATCATTCATTGCTAAAAGCAGTGCTGAAAATCAAAGTGCTTTTCAGAAAGTGTCTCCTTTCTGCTGGGTGCCCCATCTCAGGACAGCTCACTAAACACAAGTGAAGGTTTTAGTACTCATTGCAACCTAATGACATTTTTCCAGCAAATGGCAGCACTGCTGTGGGTTCCCCATCCTGCCCTGCTTCTCCTGTCTGTGGGAAATCTGCACTTGCCTCCTCTCTGCGTGCTCTGCCCCATTCTGCTGCTCTGCTTTTGCTCCCTTCCTCTCCCCTCTCTCCGGCCCTGGCAGCCTGGAAAAATAAGCCCAAGAGAGCTCATTCAGGTTTGAATCTACTCACCGCTACAGTTCCTAATTTTGGATCTGTTGTGAGAGAGGTATGCCCCAGCTCACACACTGCAGGGCTGAGACTGTGGGCAAAGCGCCTGTTAACACCACTATCAAACCGTTGCGTGCTGGGTCTGTTCCACAGAGAGCAACCTTGCCTGTCTCACACGCTCTGTCACTGCTGTCACCTGTGCTGAACTTGGCCCTGACTGGCTGATGATGGAGGCTGTGGGTGCGATGGAGGTGATGCTGGACCTGGTGCTTGCCAGCAGCAGCCACGGATCCGCAGCGACCCCATAGAATCACGTAGCCGGGTCCTTACCAAGCAGAGCCAAGAGCATCCTGCCCTTGGTTTGGGAAGCGGTGTGTCAGGGACAGCCGCTGCATAGGGTGAAGTGGTCCTGTGCTTCAGCTACAGCAGCTGTGTGAGTCTTGCTGATTGGGAAGTCCTTCCAGGGAATCGTGAAAGCAGAACTGTTTGTCCAGGGCCCTTTTGCAGATCCCCCCTACCCCTCTTTGTTGCTCCTCCCTGCGACAGTACTCCAGAGAACACTGAGGGAAAGGAGACATGGCACCACTCCCCTTTCCCTGCTGACACTGCCTCACTCACCATTGCCACTTCAGGTGGGTTTTTGTTAATCTCTTCCTAATTAACCGTAGCTGGTGGCATTAACAACTGCAGGTGACTTGAAGCTTGAGGCCCTCAACTCACCTGAAGCTGTTGATGGCCAGAAGCTTTCTGCAGCCGGTGATGGGATGTGAAGGGAGTCGCCATAGAAACATCTTGGGCAATAGATGGAGCCTCAGAAGCTTTGAACTCCTTTTAGCAGAAGCCTATGCGTGAACGTGGGCACAGGCGGGTAGTGGTGTGCGTGTGGATGGGGAAAGGCATGTACACCCCACAGAGCAGGGGGCGAGACATTTGGAAACAGCAGCTGCAGGAGCAAGCACAGGATCTCAACGCCGCTTTGGTAAGCTAGCGTTTCCCCGAGGTTTTGATTGCAAAACTGAGTCAGGGCAGGAGTGTGTGATATGGTCCTGACACCGGTCTGGCAGGAGAGAGCTCGTTCTTGCAGATGAGCTGTGTCCCATACCTTACAGCACACAGCCCCACCTGTGCGATGCTGCTGCAGCCGGGGAAGCCCTGTCCCTGTCCCTGTCCCTGTCCCCCAGCGACCCGCACAGCAGCACCCGGGAGCTCAGCACAGCCTCCGCGGGTGGCGCCCGTCTGTCCCCGATCCTCTTTCTTGACCACTGCTGCCCTTCCCTATGGCGTGACACTCAGGAGCTGTGTGCAGGCAGACCCCGGTATGGTGTGAGGCCCTGTGCCCACCCGAGAGGCGCTGAAGTCAGGTACCCTGGGGCATGCATCCTCCACCCCCTCTGTCCTGCGTCTGCTCCTCTCGGTGTCCCCCTGCTGCCTTCCCTGGCAGAGCCTGGATTCCCCTTGCTGGCGGTTTGCTCGCAGGGCACTGGGGGGCTGCAAGCCAGCCGGGGAGCCCGGGCTTGCTGGTGGCAGGCTGTGGGGCAGATCGCTCCTCTGGGTCTGAGTCCCCGCACAGTCCAGAGTCAGGAAGGACAGATAAAGGTTTGGCTGCCCCAGAGGCTTAGAAACCCTCATGGTCTGGCCATCTCAGGACAGAAAGGTGCTGGGAGCCCTGGGCCAGGCCCTTGTTCTGGCAGTGTCTTTCTGCTGTGGGACAGCTGTTCCCCCTGTGTGGGACACCCTGTGCAAGACAGCAGCTTCTGCATGTGTCTGGTGATGCTGCGCTCCCTTCTCCAGTCCTGCTTCCTTGCATCTCTGTCTGTCACACTGGGATTATCTCTCTCTGCTCCTACTGCAGCTGCTTCCCGGAATCCTAAATCCCCAAAATGCTGTTTCTCCAGTAATCCTTGTCATTAAAAGTGTCTCCTAAGCTCGGAGCACCTCCTCCTCTCCACAACCAGCACCCTGTCGCCCTCTCTAGAGAGGAGCAGTTTGAGATGGGCACATACTAAAAGTGAGAAAATGAGCTTGTTAACCTGGGACAGGACACTGTCCCCCTCCACCTGCTACCAAACTCCAGTTACCCTTGGCCTTGGATCGTTCTGGGTTTTCACTACTCTGGTTTTTAACAGCGTGAAAACATGTTTTCTCCCCTGTTGTTATGGCCCTGACAAGGCACGTGGCTGTTGGTGGCACAGTTGTGCATGCGTGGGAGAGGGAATTGTTTCCCTCTGGCATCTAGAAGGTCGAGGACGTACAGGTGAGGGGCTCCTTCAGGAGCTGGACTTTACCAGCTTTCTGGGCTTGGCTGCCTTCCCACTTATGAAATACAGCTGAACCTTTTGATAGAAGGCAGGTAGGAATAGCTGAGCATCAGCAGAGTCCTTAGGAAATTACATCCCTGCTTAAACTTTTAAAAGTCAACTGAACACCCATTTCCCACAGCCCCCCTGGGCTATTCCCCAATGCCATGCTAATTTTTTTTTGCAATAAAACTCCCGCTCCAGTAGTATGGTCCAAAGGCAGGGCACACCTTTGCTGGGCATCCTCACCTGCGCCACGACACAGGAGACGGGGAATGGTCCCATGCCAGATCTGGGACCTGCTGCGGCGGTGCCCACCGCTGAGGTGCCGGGACAGCTCTGCCCGCCGGCGGGTGCCCGGGCTGGCCCCGAGCGCTGGGTGCACTGGACCAGCAGCGGGATGGCTTTTCCATGGCTTTTCCCTGGCTTTTGGAGAGGAGAGAGGGCGAGGGGCTCCTCCTCGGGCCGCATGCCGGCAGAGGGAGCCATGCATCCTCGTTTCATATGCACAGCCTGACACGCCAATTAACGAATTAATTTGAAAGGTGCTGTGAGAGATGAGATTAGAACCGGGATCCTCCACTGGGCAACGGCTCAGGTGGTCTCACTGAGGCTGAGAAGTGACCGTGTCCTTCCCAAATCCCTCCTCTCTGCGTCACCACCCAAGTTCATCTCTCAGGTAAACCCTTTTGATGTGGCCCAGTTTCTGGTGGCCATGCAAGACATGAACAGCCTCCATGGTAGGGATGGTGGAGGCTGATGCCAGTGCCTTGGTCGGCTGGGTGTGCGGGCAGCGGGCAAGCCACAGGCACGGAACGGACCAGGGCTGCAACTGTGAGCCTCCACGGACTGTGGGATGAGTGCCCAGGGACTGTGGCTGATCCTGCAGACGTAGACATGGCCTTGCTTTGCCTTGCCCAGGACTCGGCAAGGGGTTAGCTAAGGCAGACAAGAGCTTGTGAGCTGGATCTGGGGTTGTGAAGTCTGACATCGTTTGTCCTGCCTGGAGGACTGACTGTTGTGCTGGCAGATGCTGCCGCTCCCTTCCTTGGTACCACAAAGCGACTGAGGTGTGAAGTGACATGGAAGCAGTGCACCTTCCGCAGCTAGAGTAGCAGCCACAGGTGAGCATACTTTGTCTGAAAAAGCTGTTTACGTTCTTGTGCAATGGGAGACTCAAGTCTGGCCGGGAAGGATGCTGGAACCATCAGTTCAGGCTTGAATAATTGGGTTTGCATCTAGAGTGCTGCCGTGCTTTGGTGAATTAGAGATGGGTGGGAAGTGCTTCACTGGGAGGTGATGGCAGCCAGATGAGCTGGTGGTGCTGGGCTGCTCCAGGGGATGTGAGCTCACAGCACAGGACTGAGAGAGGCTCAAAGCGTTGTGTGAGGGGAGTGGCAGCTTCTCACTGTGCCGTGGCTGCTGCTTTCTGGTTAATGCATTCGGAACAGGGTCGGTCTGACTTCCTCTGCTCTGGCAGTGAACGTGGCCAGGAGTGGTGCTGCCACGTGGTTTGGGACTGCTGTGGGTTAACCCCACTAAGCAGCTGAGCACCACACAGCCACTTGCTCGCTCCCAAGTGGGACAGGGGAAGAGGAAAGGAAGGGTAAGAGCAAGAAAACTTGTGGGTTGGGATAAAAGTGGTTTAATAAGTGAAGGAGAAGTGGAAGAAGCAAGAAAGAAAACAAAACAAGGGATGCAAAGGCAAACACTCACCGCCTTCTATGGGTAGATTGATGCCCAGCCAGTTCCTGAGGAAAAAGTGGCTATAACACACACACACACCACCCACCCACCCCAATCTGAGCTCCCTCCTCTCCCTTTTGATTGCTGAGCATGACATTAGATGGCACGGGATATCTCTTTGGTTAGTTTGGGTCATCCGCCTGGTTGTATCCCCTCCCAATCTCTTGTGCAACCCCAATTTATTTGCTGGGGGCCACCGTGAGAAACAGAGAAGGTCTTTCTACTGTGCAAACATTGTTCAGCAATAGCTAAAGCATTAGTGCCTTAGCGTTGTTTTGGTCACAGATCTAAAACACAGCACCATATGAGCTGTTATGAAGCGAATTAACTCCATCCTAGCCAGATCCAGTACAGGGACTGTTAACGCCTTTTATTGCCAGCCCCTTTGGGGTGCCTGCGCTGTAGGAAGGTGCCCTTTGCAGAAGAGCCTTGTTAGACCTGGGCAGCGCGGTGGGAGATGTGGCCTCTGCCCTGTGGATCTGATGGCAAAGGCACACTCAGACTGTCCTGGGCAGAGCATGGCACTGCCTGTGACACTGCCAGGAGTGCTCTCTGTTGTGAGAAGACAGAGAGACAACTGAGTGCTGGAAAGCGAGCCCCACAGAGCACAGCTGCACGCATGTGGTGAGCTGCCACCAGCTGGTGTAAATTATCCTCAGTCCATCCCAGTGGTGGAGCTGGCAGGACAGGATCTGACCTGTGACCACTCTCAGGGGGCTGTGGCTGCTGCTTTCTCCCTTCGGTTCCTGAGCACAGGCTGCAGGCAGGTTTGGTGCTTCTAGGGAGGCCTTTTCCAAACCTTAAACTGTCCCAGATCTACAAAATCCTGCAGCTGAGTCTGCGTGGCTGACACCAAGCGCTGTCCTGGTTGTGAAAAGCTGTCTGCTGTGAAACAGAAAGGAGAGGGAGGGACTATGAAGCACCAGGCTGGAAGGCCTTTTCTTTAAACCACAGCTGAGCTGGGCTTGGGCAGAGGTAGGACCCAACGTCTGGTCCTGGCTTCCACAAGGCGGCACGTGCGTTTCCCTTGTGAGCGATCAAAGGCTGGTACTGAGACTCGTCTCTCTCTTTTTTATATCTAGTCCATCACTGCGCTATCTGGTGCCTCCCAAGTATATTTAGAAATAGTAATGACGGGTTTTCTTTCTCCTTTTCTAGCCGGTGCGTGATGTGTTTGATAAGTTTATATGTTCTATATGGTTTTGTGTGTGAGGTCTATCTGTGTCTCTGTGCACCAACGTGAGGAAAGCTGTCTCATGAGCTAATGCTTTTGGTGCACCTCGTCATGGGGGCCTGAGGATGGGACAGATGCAGTGCTGGTATCTGGTTCCATCCCGAACCTCTCAAAAGTTTGGTATCAGCCCTGCTCAGGGCAGCGGTGTCTTGTTATTCTTTTTCAGTCACACAGACTGCATGTTCAGGTGTGAGTTTTGGTGTCGATTCACTGTGAGGTCTGATGGGAGAGGTGAATGCCAAGAGATGTGCACAGCTCTGAGCCCAACATGGGGGAGAATGGCTTTTTGGCTGGACACCGCTTGGCTTTGGGTGTCCAAACTCTGCCTGAGGCTGCTGCCAGCCCAGCAGCCTGAGAAGGGTGGTTATTTGGAGGGGAGGACACGAAGGAGCACGTTTGTCTGCATAGAATTGCTTTGGTTAGAAGAGACCTTAAAGATCATCAAGGCCAACCGTTAGCCTGGCACTGCCAAGTTACCGCTAAACGACGTCCCTCAGCACGACATCTTAGTTGGCTTCAGCCAGGCCAGCGCTTACCTCCTGTGGTGTTGGGAGTGATGGGGGCAGGAGACTGGTGTGGCGGCGTGCGGGGGAATGGCACAGCAGGGCTGGAGTAAGGGTCCCTGTGCAATTCAGGATTTCGGCACTTTTGCATCTGGCTGCTTGGGTTGGGGTGGTGGGCTCTGGATGGACCTGTTCCTGCTTGAGCCCACACTAGGGACTTTGGGGCTACGTGCATGAGTTCTAACGTGACTGTCGTCAAATGATCTCAAGAGGAGTGTGGAGAGGGAGGGGGAAGTGAAACAGCCCAGGGAATAAGGGGAGAGAGAGCAAGGGTCTGCAGTGTAGTGACAGAGAGAGCAGGATGCAAATGGACGAGGTGTGTGAGGATGACGAAGCCAGAGAAAGCCACGTTTGCATGTGGGAAAGCGGGAGTGTGGCCGTGTAGGTGTGTGCTGCCAGTTCTCCCCCTCCCGAGTGCAGAACTGCTTTGGGGAAAGGGTGGGCACTCCCGGTGAGGGTGCTCGGAGCCAGCCTCTTGCCATTTTTCCTTGTCTGTGAAGATGTTTCCCTGTCACCAGCGCCGAGTGGCCGTTGGGCTGTGCGCTGGATGGAGCGAATTAGGTCACGGGAGTCCTGCGTGCGCACCGGGGTGTTCTGGGGGAGGCCCCTTGCCGGAGCAGTGCAAGGCTGTGAACGTGCAGTGGGTCTGAAGGACTCGGAGCTGCAAACGCCTGTACCTGCCCGTGTGGGTTTCCGTGCCCCCTCCTGCGTGCACGCATGCTCACGTGTTCCAGCACTTGCTCACGTGTATGCATATCTCTCCTTGGCTCTATTCTTTCACATGCACTTTGTCCATTTGCTTTTCTGTCCTCCCTGTTGCTGCTGTAATCTCTCTCTCTTTCTCCCTTTGTTCCCTGCGCTGCTTTGCTGCCTCTTACTTCACCATGTCCCTCTTTATTCCTTTTGATAATAATAACATTAGAACCTGCATACAAGGTCCCAAGGTCCTTGCTTTGTGCAGATACATCAGGAAAGGCCCTTCAAAGCCTGTGTGCCAGAGAGAGAAGATTCTCATAGTCTCACTATTGCCAGGACTGGCAGAGGCAAAGGGGTCTGGTTGTGAAATATGACCTGTGCAAAACCCCACACTGTGCCCTGTGTCCATCCTGGAATGTCAGAAGTGAAGATGCCGGTCTTGTTTGATGGAGTCTTACACCAAAGCCCTGAATCCCTATGCCTGATTGAGGAATTGGCCAATTAATTTCCCTTTATCACTTGTGCTGAGCAGAGTGGTTGTTCCCAGAGCTCCCAGTGTGCCCCTTCCTCATCGTGCCATTGGTTTGGTAGTGACATTAAAGTGAAGCTACTTGTGGATTCTGTTCTAGTCTGCTGTGTTCACGTGCTTCCAGCTTTCAGAAATGTTCTCCTTTTCAACTGCAATTTACACATTTGGCCTCTGCTGAGAGCTGATGCTTCAATGGGATGCTGAAGTCTGGTGGTTGGAAAGCAGCGTTTCTAGTGACACACTGAGGCTTTTTGCATATGTGGTGCCCATTACGTTTCCTTTGCTTAAAGGTCCTGTGTGACTGCTGGATGCTGGTCCACAGTCTGCAAACACATCCTGGAGGGGGTGGAGGAGGAATCCATTTTAGGGTTTTTTTTTCAGCTGACAAAGTGGTCGGAGTTTCTTGCAGAGGGAAGGCTAGCACTGTCTCTGGCTTGCAGAATCATATCCAGAAACCTAGGGTGTTCTTGTTGATTTGTCTTAAGGACACAGTTTTGCTGTGCCAGTCCATCGTGATATCAATGATTCAGGCTCCAGCTAAGGGAAGGACTCTGAAATCAGGAGACGGATTTAACGCTTTAACTTTTTTCCTCTTAAAGTCCTCCAAGAAATGTACATCCTTTCTGTAGTGGTCTCTTTCAGCTTTGTTCAGCCACGCTCCACAGTTTTCTGATGTTTGTTTCCGCTTTGGCACTCTCATAGGTGAACCTTTTGTTATGCCTGTGTCGGTGCTTGTGTCCTAAATCTCCTTGCTGAGAACTGGATTTGGGAAAGAGCGAGCAGCAGGCAGTAAAACCAAAAGCCATCACCTGTTCCTGGAGTTTGCTGCTGTCTGCAGCCCTTTGGATTTATTCACAGCAAAGGTCACTGAAGCAACAGGCCATTTCGGCATATTTGCTTACCCTGGGTGTTCTCCTAGAGCAGCATGACCTGTATGGGGTGGCATTACTCAAGAAAAGTAAAATGAACCTGGGGGTGGGGTGTAGCAGCAGGACCCTCATTTCTTGTCTCTCTGCAGTAAAGGGCAGAAAGAGCAGGAGGCTGTAAAGCCTGTGCCAGCTTCTTCTGGGCGCTGCTGGCCACTGTGGAGCCTTTTTGCTTGTGCTTACGTCGGTGGTTGTATTGGGACTGGCCACCAGCAGGACCATCTCCTCCTCTTTTGAGCTTTGAAGGGTCGTTCCTGCTGTATCTACAGAAAGGAGAAACTTGGTATCCCTTCTGAGCCACATCTGGGGGATGATGTCGTTTGCTGACACAGCAGCAGTGTTGGCAACTCTGCTTGGGTCCAAGGCACGAAGATTTTGGGAATACAGACTGGGAGCGCCTGTGCGTCAGTCCTGGCAGCAGACAGCAAAGCAGGGGGCTCCCAGAGCAGACGGGCAGGGTCCCTCTTGATGAGGTGTCTCATTCCACCATCACCCTGGCAGAGGGGAAGGGGTGCTTTGCCTTTCTCTGCTGTTAGCTGTTGCTGCCCTTAGACCTGCCCCATGGCATTCAGAGCTCTCGTCTGCTCTGGGCTGCTGTGCACCTGCCTGTAGCTCTCAGCAGAACCCCTGAGAGCTGAAGGTGGAGGAGAAGAGTGATTCCTCCCTGGACAAGGCACACTAGTGAAAAATAAACTGGATCTGGCCAGGTAAAGTCTTTGAACAGCACCTGTAATTACTGACGGGACTGCCCTGTGGTGGCTGCCTCTCCAAGGGTCTGTGTCCCTTTGGACTCCACCAGGAGTTGTTTGCAGTGCGGAGAGCAGCGGGCGTCATTCTGCTTGTGGGGGTGTGTGAGAGGTGATGGAGCTGGCGGAGTAGGGAAAGCCTGGGTCGGTCTGGCCAGTACAGGACACGCTCCCTGGGCAGACGGGACAGAAACAGAGCAGGACCCTGTCACCTCTTGTAGCCTTTACTGGTGTGTGTTGGATCTGCCCTTCCTTAAGGGGAGAGGAGAGGACCAGCGCTCCTCGCCTCAGCGCGCAGGGGAAGGCGGTGGGGCTGGCGTGCCTCTCTTGAAACCGTCCCATCGCTCCTGCTCTGCAAACTCTCTTCCTCTTGCTAGTTAGTATTAGTATTCAGTTTGTGGAACGGGCTATGCAATTAACACAAAGGTACAGTCATTCATTCTGACTGGAGGACTCATGGGATCAGATGTACTGGGGATAGGAAGCGGAGGCTTTCTGCTGGGAAAGAATGTCACAGCACAGCGGACACAGAAATGAAAAGCTATTAATAATGATCCCGGAACTTCACTTCCATCAGCTGTTTATTTAAAGGTGCTCCGTATTCAAAGCCTCCTGATTTATGTGGGCAATAACACTCACAGTCCTGGGATCACTTTTTTAAGCAAGGCTAATGGGGTGAAACCATCATACTGCGACAGTAGAGATCAAGCTGGGAAAATGATACTGGAGAGAAAAATAAACTATTGCCTATATTATCCAGGAGCTACGCCAGGCTGGGAGTTGGTGTTAGCTCCCTGCTCTTCCAGCATTTATTAAGGCTTTTACTTCCTTTTTTCTTGTTCTTTGTGAACAGAATTTACCGGGCATGGAAGGATATAAAAATTTGATTCTACCAGACAGGATGCTAAAAGCTTCTGGTTTTGCATTCAAGTGAAGTTGTGTCTGTAGTGCAGCCGTGTGTAGCTGCTCTGCCACGCGAGGCCCCAGGGGAGACAGCCTCCCCATCCTTGTCTCCAGGGGTTCCCATCCTGACTCTGCCCCGTTCCTGAGGGACTGGTCCCTCCAGGGAAAGGGGTTTCTGCCCTCTTCTGTCCGTTGCTTAGTTTTTGCTTGCACAGCTGTGGTATCGGGGCACCTCTGCCCTCAGCTCTGTGCCTGGAGGAGTAGAGGTGAAACGTTCAGGGCTGTGGCACAGAGGGAGCGAAGGGACCACTCTGCTCTGGGCAGAGACCAGGTTCCATGTGGATTCTCTTCACGGGGCTGCTCACCCTGGCAGCATCAGTGAGGACCGCTTGGTGGGGCCAGGAGTGCTGGGTCAGCACTGACCTCACTGATGGATTCGGCACAAACTTGTGATGTTTACCTCTTCCTGCAGCAGGGAGGTTGGGTTCCAGGTGCAAGAAGGTCTCGGGGCTGGAGGAACGCGAGAGCGCTGCGCCAGTTTCTTCTAGATCTCCCAAGCAAGCTCTCCGGGGACAATAGTTGGGTTTCAGCAGCTCCCTCTGGCCATAGAATCATAGAATACCAGGCTGGAAGGGACCTCAAGGATCATCTGGTCCAACCTTTCTTGGCAAATCTGGCATGGCGCAGGAGTGCCAAATGTTGGCCATCCAGAGCATACATGACTTTGTGGTATCTGTGAGGCAGTGAGCAGCTTTTGGCAAAACCTGCTTGTTTTTCCTGGGGAAGGGAAATAGCACTTTACCCCGCCGAGCAGGGTGCTGGCAGCTGTGGTTTGTGTCGCTCTGGACAAGGTCTGACTCCTGGGACACGACTCCAAGTGCTGTGCGTGATCGGAAGCTAGTAGCGGTGGTGTAATTAGTAGAATGAAGCAAACGACTGCAAATAAATAATGCATCTGTCATTAATGATCGAATGCAAAATTTTGCCTATTGCTGTTGACTGCAAGTTGCCTACGAGGAGATCGTAATCTTTTAGTCTGTTACAGGCTGGAGAAAGCCTTTATCTACAACTTATTGGTGAACGGTGTGCTGTGAGGATTACTTGCTTAGAGACCTGGCCCATCCGCTCCAGTGTGTCTGTGAAGCTCTGGTGCCCTTTCTCAAGAACACCTGCTCGTTACTGGCCTGTTTCTGCTCAAAGTGCAGCCTGAGGGACTCAAGGAGGGACCTAGCAGGGCTCTGATCGCCTGGGGCAGTCCTGAGGGGTGTGCGGTGGCTCAGTTCCTGCTGTGCTTCTCTTGGAGATGCACACTTTCAAATAGACTTGGCCAAAATGTGCCACCCTGCGTAGGAGACCCAGCTCCCAGGGATTTCTGCCAACTGTGGTGGACTTTTCTGAGCAATGCTGCATCTTAGCAAAGCATATTTCCTTCCTGTTTGGGGGATGAGGCTGTGCCACATTCAGCTTCAGGTTCCTGAGTTGCTGTGGTACCAAGATTCCTTCCTTTGTCCCCAGCGTGTTTGCTCAGGAATTTCTGGGGAGTGGGAAGGTTTGAGGCTGGAGGTTCTTCCACATGCCAGAAAAGCCTGCGTTTAGGCAGGACAGTACCGCTCAGGTGGCCGTGGGTGATGGTGATGATGTCCCCAAACCAGGACGCCGTGCCTTTGGGAGTGAGATGTGCTGGCGCAGCGCTCTGGCTGCCGCACGGCTGCTACAGGGGCAAGTCTGGTAGCCTGGGTGGCTGTGGAGCGCGGATGCAGAGCAGTGGATTTTGGCAGGGTATTGTTGCAGAAATAATTTTCTTATCGGTTATACTATCTTGTTTCTCATTCTTATTTAATGAGCTCCTCTGAAAATAAGAAAATCATTGTAACAGTTTTCTTAAGTGTGAAAGATCAGGCTGAAATTGGCATTAAAGAGACTAATTACTCTCACTCTTCCACCTTTCTGACAGCTGTTTATTGCCGCAGACCTCGTCCTGCGGTGCTGAGGAAGCCACTTGCCTCTTCAGGCTGCTTTCAGCCTGAGGTATCTGCAACAGAAAGTCGGTGCCTGCTTCTAGTCTGGGCTGGGCACAACTTGAGTGTTCTGTCGCACCAGAAAAAAGTTACTGCTAAAGCTGCAGGTGTGAGACCTGTGCTGCGACTGCCCCGGGTCTTGTCCTGCTTTTTCACTGCTCTCGTGACCTCCCCGCATCACTGTGGGTGATCCTGTGCTGACTTGGTCTTAGTCTCAAAATGACAGTGTGCTGCCACAAGAGGAGAATTCCTTGGTTTCGTGCGTTCTGTGAAGAGCGGCCACACGCCTCTTGTCACGAGGACTGAGAGGTTTCCAGGATCAAAATTGCCAAGAGGATTAAAACGTATAGGGGAAAAAGAGAGAGCAGCAGTGAGACCTTCCTGAAAGCGACGTGTGCCCGCCATAGTGTTTATTTAACCAGAGGACTGAGTCTGAGCCTGACCCTGGACCGTAAACACCAAATTGAAGGAAGTTTCTTTGAACCCTTCTGGCTCAGTATAATACCTACTTATTATTCTCGGTAGGAATTTGGGGAGACTTTCAAGAGAGGTGGAAAGTTGCAGACAAGGAAGCTGTGAACATCTTCAATTTTCCATTTAATCACACAATATTGAATGATAAATAATTCATGCATCTGCCAAACATTTGCTTAAAAGAACCCAATTCCCTCCACATTTGTCAAAGTGTAAGAATTCCATTTGTGGTGGGGTTTTTTTATTATTTTAATCTATCCTTTAACTCCTATCCAGATGCCCGCTTCTCTGGGCTATCAGCTTTGATTCCACTCGCCCTGTTTTGGGCAGTCTGGTGCTCCTGCCTTTTCTTCTTGTCACTTCTGCTGGCCACCAGGGCCCAAACAAGTGGCAGCAGGAGGCAAGGGGGGGAGTTGATGGTGGTTCCTGTGTGTCCTTGGGCTGTGCCACAGGGATCAGCCCTGGTGGTGGAGGCTTGTGGGGGTTCTCTGCCCTGCTGTATGGGAGCATTTCTGGCTCCTCAAGAGGTAGTGGGGCATAAAAGACATGAGGCTGTTGGGAATGCAACTTCTGACTCTGTGGGAGCCAAGGATCTCCGATGGTCTCTCTGCCAGTGGTGCCAAGCCTAGGGCAAGGCTGTGCAGGAAGCATGGTGGCAGGGTCAGTGGCCATTGCTGCAGGCAGGCATGGGAGGAGCAGCAATGTCACCTTGTCCTCCTGCCCAGCTAAAGAGAGAGTCTCCTTCATGTGCTCTCTTTCAGCTTCACCTGGGTGTTAATGCCAATTTGGCACTGACTTTCGGTTCCTGTTTGGCCAATCCCCCTGGCTCAGTCCTGTTCTTCAGAAGTTTCTTGCAATAGCCTTGACTAAGATAATCTCCTGTAATTTATGGATTGTGCTTCCTACATGGGGTCCCTTGTCATTTTCTTCCAGGTCATGACTGAACTCCCCCCCTCCCCCCTTTCAATTTTTGTATCAGATTTGGGCTCATAGCAATGGGGCTTCTCTTTTACACTTGGTTGGTTTCTTGTGTCTCCCTTCTTGTTTTTCCCCCTCTCCCCTCAGCTGTTGAGAACTCTGCTTCTTCTGCCTCTGTTAACGATTCTACTCACAAGCCTTTGAGAAGCCGGACAGATATGTCGCCTTTCCTTTCCCTGCTGAAGCCATCGGTGGGTCCTGGCACGCACAGCGCTTAGCAGCGCCCACCTTTCCTACGCGAAGGAAGGACTGGCCGTGCCCTGTCAGATCTGGCTGCTCGAGTGCTTTGCTTTTTTGCCTTTTTGCGTTTTTGCTAGCACTTCAGGCGGTTTGTCAGGTTAGTCGGAACCTCCTGAGAGCTGTGGTCAGCTGGCTCCTTGCCCAGGGGTTGGTGCAGATGTGCTGGCCGTGGCGGTGCAGATGTGCTGGCCGTGGCAGCGCAGCTCGCTTTGCCCGGCGCGGCTGGTCGTGCTCCAGCCCGCAGACGCGCGAGGCGCAGAACGGCTCCGAGCTTTCTGTTCCTGCTCGGCTCGGAGGTGGTTTCTCCCAGGCCCGGGCAGAGGGAATCGCGTATGTATGCAGGGCCACAGGAAGATGCCTTTGCTTCCACCTCCTCTCAGAGATTGTTTTTAAAGGCGAATTAAAAGTATTGTATTCACGTAGACAAGGCATGAAAATTCCATATTTGGAAAAGAATTGCTGCAGAGCGAGACCGTTATGGCTGTAAAACCCTCTTCCCTAAGGCAGACTTTGAGATTTTCTTTGCAATTAAAATTTCTTTGAAACTTGGACCAAAGAAGATTTGGAGGAAAAAATCTCCTGAACTTTGAAAATACTTTTTTTCCAAACAATGCTTGTGTGAGAGCTTTAACAAATACTGTTCCTTCCAGTGTGTCTGATAGCAGAAAGTGACTGAACAGGAGAAGTCAAAAGGTTGTGAATAGCTCCTGCTCTGACGGTTGTTGCACTCTTCTATTAGAATTTCTCAAGGCAGCATCAAAGGGGACAATAATTAAACTTAAAGCAACTTAAAAAGAAGGGAGAAAATGGATGTTTAGTCATACAGTCCTGAGCATTGTGTAGGTAGAAGTTCCTCTGGAAAAACAACTTTACCTGGACTGTGTGCGAGTTTGTCTGAGAAGAAAAGCAGAGGAAAAAGTCCCCTGCTGGGAGAATAATTCCAAGGAAAACAGAAAGAGGAAACGCGGGCATTTACTTCAAGAACAAGCACGACTAAACTTTTACTAAGTATAATGGGCTTTCTGCCCTGTTGTCAAAGCTGAAGCTAGGGTGACATTAGCGAGAAAACTTGATTTTATCATTATCTGCCTGTCTTCTGTGCTCTGTTTCGGGGCTGAAGGCTTGCTGAAAGGCAGATTGCTATCAAGCACTGCTTCGCACAGTCTGGACCTGCACTTGGGATATGTTCATCCAGTGACTCTGGTTACACAAGCCTTTCACTGCATAAGTAAAAATAAAAGTAATTTAAATATCCTCTTTCGAAAGCCTCTACAGTTCTGAATCCCTTGGCCACTTATCTCCAGCATTTGTACACACTGTGATGTTCCGTGCCATCCAGATCAATGTCTCTAGCCATCTCTCATTTGATCGGCAAAACGCGTTGAGATTCTGGAAAGGACACTAAATTTGAGTATGCCTTCTGCAGAACGTATTTCAGCAGAGGGATGCTACGGGGGTTCCAGAGCTTGCAGCGGCGAAAACCTGTCTAGCTTGCAGTTGCTTTCTCTGGCACCACAGTATTCTGACACATTGCCCAGCTTTGTTTTATCTGTACGTTGGACCTTAAATACCACATCACTGGTGGGATCTGGTATGGAATGGGAACTTGCAGCACAGTGGTGATGAGCATAATCTGTCTTGATGTGAGTGGGGCATCCCACACCTTTACTCTCACCAATGCTGACTTCCCTTACAGAATTTGCAATACATGTTAATGTATTCCAGCCAAAGACACTTGTTCACAGTGGCTGTGGGTACTGCAGTGTTGCAGAGGGCATCGGAGCAGCAGCCACGTTGTGGTGTTGGTCACTGGTGTTTTAAATCTGCAGAGCATTCCCTGTAGGGCTGAGGGCTGGATGCCCTCACTATTCCATTGTCCAGCCCAAAGGGGTAATCGTAAAATGCCTCCTGCATGCTGGGAAGGAGCTGTGGGAAGTTATGGGGATACAGGTGGGTGCTTGGCCATGGTGCAGTGGTCCAGGGCTGGTGTGGTACTGAGATGCGTTGTCAGAGGCAGCGTGTGGGATGCTTACATGCAATAGGCTTGCCATGTGGCCTGGTCTGGGGTTCGATAGCATGTTATGTCTGCCAAGACTGCCTCCTCCCTCGTCTCTTGATTTTGAGGAGAAGTTCATAAAAGAAAAGAAGTATCTTTGCCTCATCTTGTCTTACAATATCCAGTAGAGAAAGTGAGCTCCAGAGAGCCTGAGTTCATGTCTTAGCCCTAGGCCTGGAGATTATGAACCATCTTAAAGCTTTGCAGCAGCTTTACCATGCTTGTATTACCTCCGTACGACAGATACTGGAAACGTGTTCTCGCCAGCCTGTTCCTTTTCCCAGGAAGGGGAGCATTAAGTGGATTTGAATTCTGTTTAACAGGAGGAGACGTGGTTACACACCGCGTGCTGCACTGTAGGCAGTAGTAGAGAATTGCTGTTGAAGTAATTGCAGGCTTTTTGCCGCCCCATCTCCCAGCAAGGTCCATCTGAGGCTGGGCTGTCGTGCTGTCCGCGCTCTTGGGTGTGAGGCAGATGGGCTCCCTGTGGATGCAGACGCTGAGCTGGTGCTACTGTGGTCCCCAGAGCTGCTGTTGTACTTGCACGTGGCCTCAGCTGTTCCCTTACAGCTGACGTAGCTGGCACGTGTGGATGGTGCTGGGCCCTGTGCTGGGTTCTCTGGTCTCTGCTGTCGCTGCTGCATGCAGGAGATGGCAGAGCTGCCCTTCGGGCTCACCCTCTGAGCTCTTGGTTAAAGGCACATTGGGGTCAGGAGGTGCTGGAGGTCTGCCCCACTGTTGGAGAGGATCTCCAGATAGACTTGCATGTTTGGGGAAGGAGCTGGTGTGAAACCGTGCTGCTTTTGCTGCTCCAACAGCGAGGCAAGTCTGGCTGCTTGCTGGGGAGTCCAGCAGGAGCTTTTGTCCATCTGACTCCTGTCCTGGGTCATCTCCAAAGATGCCATAGTCCTGCCTGTTGGAAGCAGCACTGCAAACCTCTGACAAGGCTGTGTCTGTGTTCTACATCCATCTCCAATATGCCTCTTGCATCTCCCCATGCTCTTCTCTCCACCCTCCCTGTGTAGTAGCTATGCTTGGTGCCAGAGCGGACAGAACAGTGCTGGACCAACGTGGCTTCCTCGTGACTGCGGTAGAGATACCAGCTCCAGACCAGCAAGGCAGACCTTGGGATGCAGGCATGCCACAGCTCCTCCCCGGCCCCCTTTGCCACTGCATGGTCTGCCCTGGGGAAGCCAGTGGAGAGCACTGCGAGGAACAGCAGCAGAGTCTACAAGCTCCCAGTTTTCAGCTGTGAGGTTGGACTTCTGCATGCAAATGCTGGAAGCAACTGCTAGCCCCTCCCTGGAGACCATCCCTGGTGTGCTGCTGTCTACTCCTTCCTTGTCTTTGCTGGGTAACGGGGCTGGAGCTGGGTAACTGGTACTCCCAGTCTGAACCCATTCTGCAGACAGCCAACTGAGCAGTGAGGACCGTGCCCAGGACCACAGGGGTCAGGACTGAGCTGTTGTCTCCAACCAGTGACCTTCCTGCTGCAGCCTCCATCTCCTCGTGTCCTTTGGGGTGTGGGTACGCCATGGAAAAGCAGGAGAAGCCCCAAGCTTTAGGCAGCTCCTGCTTTGTGCTTGGTATTTGTGCTGTGGCTCTGCCTTCCCAAGGGTGGCACAAGCAGTGCCTTACTCCTGCCTTACTCCCTGGCAGCTTTCGTGGCATCCTTGTGGCCATTCCCAACAGAGGGAGCCGTCCTGATGCCCATGCGGGCAGTCCACGCGACCCTGCCGGGAGGTGCAAAGGAGCCAAGGCAATGCATCCGTGCATCCAGGCCCGCGTTAGCAAGCCGGGGTCGAGGAGGGAGGGCGCTCCTTCTGCTCGGTTGCACCTTTCCGAGCTGATGGGGAACTGTGTTTTCTGCTGATTGTGAGGGCTTGTCTCAGAGGAACAGCACTGGTGTGGCGGTCCTTCCAGGAGAGCTGCAGGCACAGGGAGCACCGTGTGAGCTCCCAGGGCGCTCGCCTGGCCTCTGGTTTGGGACCACCCCTCCCTGGGCTCCCGGGACACCACTGCCCTGGCTCCGGGACTGCAGTTGTGTTGGGCAGTAGTACAGTTCGGAGGTGTAGGGCTGGGATGTGTTGGGCAGCGCTATCTTTGTGCGCTGTTGCCTGCCTGCGTCTCCCCCCCTCCCCCTGCCTGCTTTCCCCCGCATCAGCCTGCATTTGTGAAATGAAATAAATATTGACACGGACGGGATGCTATTCAATTTGTCCTGATCACTGGGCTGCGGTGAGTTCTGACAGAGCACAGTGTAAAACATAAGCTCAGGATGTAATTTCTGCTGTCAACATGATGTACAGTATGGCTGTGCCAAATACACACCGACAAACTGCATAAGCTCTTGTGGGGCGGAGAAAGGGGGGGGGGGGTATTGTGCTGATAATTGGGAAGCGGGGATGACAGAGCAGCAGGAGAGAGGGCATCGCCCTGGGCCCGGGGCGGCGCGAGAGTCTGGTGCTTCACCGCATGCACGAGAGCCTGCCCGGCGCAGCAAGTGCCTGGGCACGCTGCCCTGCGGCTGCATGCGTGCTGTGCACCTGCAGCCAGCCGCATGCTGCTGCCTGCTTGGGATGCTGTGCCGCGGGCTGGTTCTGGCTGCAACAGCAGCGGCTCCCACTAGTTATTTATGGCTCCGCTGCTCACGTGTGGCAGAGAGAAGTGGCACTTCCAGCTGTTGGTGAAAGGTCTTCAATAACGCGGGGAAATAAATGTGGCGCTAGTCTTGGTTGCCGTGCACGGGACCTTCTGCGGTGCTCTGCAGCCCTGGGGTGCTTTGCATCCTGCAGCAGCACGTGCAGGCTGCTGCAAGGGCACCAGCAGGACTCGGGGGCTCTTGGGTCTGCTGCCTCTGGAAGGGGTCTGTGATGTGACAGCCAGGAAGAAAGGCGTGTGCACTGAGAAGAGACGTGACACTGACCCTAGTTGTGGCCTGAGGCTGTGACGGAAGAGAAGCGGGCTGAGAACTTATGGGTGGAGGAGAAGAACGCAGTTTGTGGCAAGGAGCTTGCCCCAGCTGTGTCTCCGGGTCAGTGTTTCGAGGCGGCTGGGGCTCGCAGTAGGTTGTGTAGATGGGCTTTGCAGTCTGAGCGTCTTAGAAGTGCATTGAGGCAAATTGTTTTACGCCACCCGCATTGCTGCGCGTAGGAAGAGCAGGCGAACCGCTCAGCTGAGCGTGGCTGAACTTCGCACACGTGAGGCAGCCGCCAGCAAACCACATTAGTTCAGACGTAGCGGTAAGATGAGAAATCTGCTAAATGTGAAAAGCAGCGGAATGGCTGAGACTCTAAACACAAGGTTGTGGTTCCCACAGCAACGGCAGCCCAGCCCATGCACGCTCAGCGGGACTCTCCTCTCCTCTCCCCGGCAGTAGCTGCTCTGTGGCGTGCTCGGATGCAACAGGGCTGAGCAAGTTGCCTTGGGAACTGTGGGCCAGCTCGTCCACCAGCCGGGGAGCAGCTCTGCTGGAGCTGCACTCGCCCACTGCGGCATCTTTTGCCCTCGCTCCCTCTTCTCTGCCTTGCTTTAGTGTGTGCCTTTAAATTGTTGCTTTTACTGGTTTATTGATACCATTTGGGATGTAGCTACTTCCATTTATATGCTGTAACACCGTCGAGGCTGAAAGAAAAGGCACAGTGCCCGTTTCCGAATGAGTAGCGGTGCCACCCCTGCGTGCATACGGGGATGGCGCCAGTACGTGGCTCAAGCAATCGGGTTGTGGAGGAAATGGGCAGCTTGCAGATGCCTCTCAGGTGTGAAACGGTGTGATGAGGGGGATGAGGATGGCTCTGACTGCCCTCACAGAGCCAGCGTTGATGCTGTCTGCCAGCTGCGTGCCCTGAGCACTGCGTGCTGGAGGCAGCCGGGGCAGCGTGCTGCCTCCCTGCCAGCTCGGGGCCCCGGGATGCTGACGTTCCTCGTAGTGCCTGGATTCGACGTTCCTCGTAGCGCCTGGATTCGCACCATTGGGCTGGCTTGCTTTCAGCCTCCCCACATGTTCAGGAGGTCTTCAGTGGTTGCACAACTGCTGGCTGGCAGTGGCGTTGCTGCCTTGTCAGGTTTCTGGCAGGGCTTTATAGACCAGCGTGGAGTAGCCTGGGTGGCAAGGAGAGGGTGTCAGGGTGGGAGACTTCAGCAGCTGGTGACTGCCTCTGCCCAAGGCTCTGCTTACATGGTAGTCCTTGAGAACATATGCAGATGGACTATTCATTAAGTTTTCTTTCTGGCAGTTCCATTTACTAGGTACGACCCGTTTGTACTGGGACTTTGGACACACCTGGAGGCATTGCCTGCAAGAGCGCTGCGGAGCGGCAAGGGCAGAGATGCTGGATAGGGTGTTCTTCCCACGCTTACTGTTTGCCCCGGGTGCTGGCCTGAAGCTCTTGCTCTGGCACAGCTCGCGCTGTTCAGTTTATTGACATCTCTCACTGTCTGGGGAACTTACTCCAACACAGCCACAAATTTCCCAGATGTGAGAAATTGGAGAGATGCTGTTTGTGGCAGTGGTGCGCTGTATCTTGTTATATGTATCTTCCATATATCCATGTAAGCGTGATAAAACAGGTTTATATGTGTCCTGTTGTTGTCTTTGTGAGCGTCTTGCTCTGAAGTCTGCTGCAGGTGGGGCAGCCTCAGCTCTGGTGCTCCAGAGCGGGGACCTTTATATCTGTGTTTGATCGATGAAGGCTGCGGTTATTTTACCCTGTGAGACTTCTAGCAGTGCGAAGGAGCGACACAGTCCGTCACCCATCTCCAGGTCATCTCGGTCCCCTGGGTATAGTCTCTGATGTTAAATGTGTTGGTGTTTGATGATAGGGGTTCTCACCGGGTTGGCAAGAGTAGGTGGTCCTTCAGGAGCAGCGGCAGGAATGGCTCCTGCGTGGGGAGTCCTGACTGCGAGAGGGAGTCGTGCCATTGGGGATGGTGCGGAGATGTCTTAATAACAACCGATCTGGCAGGGAAGAGGGGTGGGGAGGAATGTTAGTGCTTCTGCACCGTCATTGCTAACATAAAAATACACTGGAGACCCTGTGCTCCTTGGAGCGTGAAGTGCACAGGGCTTGCACATGTGACAGCTAACACGCATGTGTGCGTGGAGTGTAGCATGTGTACATGGAGGGGAAAACACGTGTGTACACCCAAATGAGGCACAAATATGGGCAAAAAAGAGCGCCAGTGTGTATGAGTGCTCTGAGCTGTGCATGGGACAGAATGTGAGTGTGAACCCGTGTGGGAACAGATGTGTGCACGTTGTATGACGTGCTACTGGTGAACCATGAAGAGGCAGTGCGGAATGATGCCTGGTGCTAATGCCCCATGTTTCTCAGTAAGTGTTCGTCCAAACAGGCAAATGCAGAAATGACAGTGCAGCTCATTGGATGCTTTGGGAAACTGTCCTGTTGGTGCGGTCACACCAGGGGAATGGCAAGGGCAAGGAAGAGCAAGGGAAACACTTGGGAGCTGCCCCTGCCCTGAACTGCTAGGGCTGTTTAGAATAGTGCAGGGGCTGCAAAGAGCACAGTCTGGTTCCTCTTCTATGGGGAGTAGATGGCTATCTAGTCCAGGATCATCCCCCTTTCCGTTCATCCTCTTTCCCCCTCCGATTTAGAGTAACAGATGACAGGAGATTAATTCTGCAAACCGGTGAAGATATGCATGTTTCATGAGTAGTTCTGGCTGTGGCCAGTGTCGCAGAGCTCTGGTGGAAGTTCAGGGTGTCGGTGCAGGGAGAGATGGATGTGGCATACCCATCCCCGTCTCCTGCTCAGGCCTCTTCTCCCCGGGTGCTCACCGAATGCAATCTACCCTTGGCCACAGGTCTCGTGTCTTTATCCTTAGTGCCTTGTGGGTGTCTTAAAGCTTACTCCAGAGTTTGTTCTTAAACTGTTCACTTTAAAGTCAGGCAGGTGGCCAGTCCTTGAAGAGGTGCTTTTCTCCCAGCCCATGGCTGCAGAAGTGAGATGCCAGGAAAACTGCTGGGAAAACCAGCAGCAGTGGCTGGACAGCCAACACCTCCCACTGTCAGGGACTGGCACCCCCTGGCACCAGCCTTGTCTGGGCGCGCAGGACTGGTGTGGTCTGACCCTGTGCGGTGCTGGGGGTGCTGCCTACATGTCTCCCAGCAGCGTGGGCAGCGATGGTGCAGCAGACCTCACTCCCCTCCGCAGCCAGGGCAGCGTGATGAGGAGGGGCCCTCGACAGTGGGGCTCCTCAGTCTCGGAGTCCCTGCCAGAGCAAACGTCCATAGTGACGGGAGCTCTGTGGCTTGCTGCCCTCCCTTCTGGGGTACCTGCTCTAGCAGGACCTGTGGGGCTGGGCTCTGCGGTGGGGCACCTGGGGCAGGGCAGGGTGGGAGATACTGACCAAGGCTCTAGGGGCAGCACGGTGGGGCACGGAGCCCCACTCTCACACCACCACTGACGTCTTGGCTTTTTCCAGGCTCCTGGGGATGCTGCCGGCTGCCCTGTGCCTCCCTGCGTGAGCCAGCAGAGGATGGAAGTGACCGGCATCAGCGGGGCAAAGGACCCTTCACCAGGTGCTGGGATGTCATCCCCCTGAAGATGGGAGTTACAAATGGGCTTGTAAACTTCGCGTGCGGCACAGGCGCCTGGGCTGCCAGACCCCTGGTGCAGTAGCCCAGGGCCACCCCAGGACAGGCAAGACGTTGGCCACAGCAGCTCATCCTGCTACCTTCTCTGTGAAACCGTACGTGGAAAAGCTTCCCTGCGCTTCCCGTGAATGACGGTCGCGGGTGCCTGTGCCCCGCGCACGGCTGCGGAGCTCCCTGCCTGCTGGCGGGGTGGGCAGCAGGCTGTGCGTGACCCCGCTCCCCAGCGAGACCGGTGGCAGCGGAGCACGGAGCCGTGCAGCAGTGTCCCCGGGGACAAATGCCAGCTGCCAGACTCTTCTCTGGAGACCCAGGAGCAGCCTGCGAGGCACCAGCGCTGACTGCTCCCGCGCTAGCAGCGGGCGGTCCAGGACGCCTGTTGTCACAGATGTGACTCCAGCCTGCTGGGACAGGAGTGCTTCAGCTGCAGGACACGGCATGCAGCAGGGATGGGGATGCTCTGCATTGACCGGTGAGCCCCACGCTGCTAGTGTGGACTTTCCTCCTCCTCCTCTTCCCTAAAGGATGCTAGTTGCCCGTCCAAAAGCTACTGCTCATGCAGCCTCCTAGAGTGCAATGGCGAAGGGTCTGCAGGGCTTCTCGTGGACCATGCTGCTGCTGCTCTGCGCCATCCAGGAGCTGGGGGCCTGGGCCATGCACACTGCAGTGGAGGGCGCCGGCCTAGGGCAGCCGGGGGACCCTGCGCTGCTGGCCGGCGGGCGAGTGAAGCGTGGCTGGGTCTGGAATCAATTCTTTGTGGTGGAGGAGTACACGGGCACGGAGCCGCTGTATGTGGGGAAGGTAAGGTAACCCTGTGTCTCCATGGGGCTGACCAAGCCAGTGGCAGAGCAGGGCACGCTGGCAGCATGGTTGAGGCTGGCAGGGGAGAGAGGATCTGCATGAAGGTTGCTCATGGGGGTCTGGTTAGCTCTATGGACTGGGATGGCGGGAGCCTGGTCCCTGGCTGGGGGGTGGTGAGGTTAATGTGCTCCCAGAGACTCTAGGGCAGGAGCACACCAAAATTCACATCTATATTCTTCCAGTTGCATGCTGGGTTCCTGTGGTGTTTGGGGTGGGTGCAAGAAGGGGTGCAGCTCTGGGTGTTGTGGGGGCAGTGGGGAAGGCTCAGCCCCATCTCTGTGGGTAGACCTGCTGGGCTGGAGCAGATGTGCAGACCGGGCTGGGCAGGCAGGACGGGCATCTGCTCGGGCTGGTCCCTGCCATGTCTTGGCATGTAGTAGCACTGCCACCAGTACGTAGAAGTGCTACTTGGCATGTAGAAGAGGTGTAGCACCAAGGGCCCTCCTTGCCCCCACAGTTGCTGCTGTAGGTGCAACCCTGCCTTTCTGAAGGTGGTCCATCCCTGGTCCTGTAGCCCTTTCAGCATGGGGATAATGTGCTGGGGTTTGTTTTATGGTCCCTCCCTCTGGCTCCCTCCTGGTCCTGGAAGGACTGTGCTCTGTTGGACCTGCAGGCTACAGCAGCTGTTTCCTAGCTAATTATCTCTGCAGACTGGGGCTGGCAGGGGACATGTCCGAGCATAGTTGTGGCACGGCAATCCTGCTCTTGTTTGTGGTCAGAGTGAGGTTATTGGTGTAGGTGTGCGGGGCTTGGAGGGACCCTGAGGGCCAGCGCTGGTGATGGAGCTCTCCTGGGGCTTGCCAGGAGCCATGCCCACCAGGTCGGTACTGCGGGCGCCCCTGGGTGCTGGCTGGGAGCTGCAGTGCGTTATTGCTGCTCCCAGGGCCAGACCCTCGCTGGGCTTTGCACAGGCGGTGGTACCGATGAACTTCCAGGGAAAGGCACTGGGAGGTTCCAGGCTGGTAACCACCAGCGCATCCTGCTCTGCTGTGAGAAGGTGTGGTAGCTGTCACTGGAGCACACTGGTCTCCCCGTGCTGGAAAAGCCCCGATCTGCCTCCGGCAGTCTCCCTTCTCTGCAAGGGGGTGGCTATTCGTGTTGTCCTGCCTCTTGCCATTGCTTGCACGCCCTGTGGAGAGCAGTGCCAGCAAACCTGGAGCTGCTGGCAGATAACAGCGCCGTGCTGGGCAGGACTGGGCCTGTCCTTGGGAACTTGCTACTTCTCTGGTGTGTGACCACCTGGGGCGTGGGGAGGTTGGACATGGACCTCTGCTCCCTCCACTCCTGGTGTCCTGAGGCTGAAGGAGCATTTTGCCTTGGGGTTGCTGGGCTTTATCCTTTCCTGGGAGCTGTGGAGAAGCTGCCCTGTGGTTCCCGTGTGTCGGGAGGATGTGCTACTTGTGTATCGATGAAGGCAGCGCTAACTGTTGGGACCAGTCGGAGGAGCGTGCTCAAGCCAGCTAGAGCTGCCCCTGAGGGGACATGGGCTCTCCCCAAGGGAAAATGCCCCAGAGCTCATGCAGCAGGGCTGTCTGATGGCCTCAGCCGTCTGGCCGTGAGTCTGGAGGAGGCTTGAAAATGGGCTTCTTGGCTGGGGGCCAGGTGGGATTTCAGTGGTGATTTGTGTCCATTTCAGCAGACACTCGAAAGGCGCACTCCTCTGCCACGGCGCTCAATGCAGTTACAGCTAATTCACAGCTCCCCTGGGATGCGACTCGAAGCATGAGGCCCTGTCAAACTCCAGGGGTAGCTTAGCAACCGCCTCATCTCCAAAACGAACCCAGGAACCTACAACTAACCCATTTTACAGCCCCTTTCCACACCATTCACCGCATCGCCCGCCCCGCTCTGAATAAACAGCCAGCCTGCACGGAAAGCGGTTCCCTGTGATGATTATCGCTCCCGAGGGCTGAAAGTAACCAGGGACCGGGATTTTCCCTGTGGCTGGGAGAAGCTGGGGTGTCCACCTGGGGCGGCCAGGGCTGGGGTGGCCCCCGGCCTCCCCAGGGCAGTGTGCCAGCCCCCCCAGGGCACAGCCGATGGGTCTGGGACCCTTCTGGCTCACGGCGGACCCACAGCTCCATGCAGCGTAGCCAGGGCTTGCCCTCCATGGATGCCTCTTGCACACCTATGTGTGCTTTTCGAAGGGCCGATACCATTTCCATAAAATCTGGGTTCTCTAGCTAATCCTTCTTCTGAACTGTAATTTCCCCTGAGGCTGCTGTCAGTTTGATGTGGATTTCTTTGGGTTTTTTTAAATAGAATTATGGGGTCAGCACTAGTTACAAACTTCTGCATGTGGACAGATCTATTTTAGATAGAGGAGAGGATTAAAGGGAAAAAAGCAGATTTAATTAAGTTGCTAATATTTAAAGAAAATTGATGAACTCGGGCTTTATGAGTTGGAGCAAACAGAGTGCGCCTTTATTACGGGCTAGTTTTTATTTGATTTTCTTTCTTTTCCAGCCCCAGAGTCATTTTTTATTTGTGCATCTTTGCTTTCTGTTTAATCGCTTTTAATAAGGAATGTGCACATTTAATTTTGATTTAATTATTAGTAAGTAATTAATGGCTTCGTAAAAGTCCTGATTGTAGCCTTTTAGGACAAGAAAACTATTTTCCTGTTTAACAAACAAATCAGTCATTTGTCCACCTTCGGAATGGTGGCTGCGGACGCTCTTGTCCTTGGCCGGAGGAGCTGAGCCGCAGGCGGGGGATTCCCGCTGCTCCTGGGGTGCAGCGCTGAGCTGGAGGGAGCTCTGGAGAAGGCACGGTGGGGGTCCCGGAGCCGGCACGGATCTGCGCCGTGCCAGGGCTGCCCAGCTTTTCTCGCCTGCCATGCCCGGTGGCGGTGGGAGCACGCGGGAGCGCGGCGGTCCCTGAGCCCGCACGCTGTAACGGGGAGGCTGGGCAGGAGAAAGCATCCCTGCGATGTGGTCCAGGCCTGCGGCATCTCCCCTCAGATGTCTGTAGTCTGTTATCCGGCCCTCCCCCATTAGTTGTTGTTTAGTCAAGCAGCACAGATTTAGCTCTTTTAATCTTCCCTTGTAAATCAATCACTACAGCCCCTTGAGCCCAGGCTCCATTTTTCTTCCTAGCGTTCCAGTTTGCAGGGATGCTGGTGTCTGCTCCGAGCAGTCAGCGCTGAGCAAATATGTAAGGAGGAGGCGCTGAGAGCTCAGTGTGGTTCTGGGGAGAGGTGCTGGGTGGTTTATCTCTGGCCTAATTATTAATCATGAGCCCGGTGTTCAGCAGAAAATTGCAGGTTTCTGTTACCTGCGCTGTACAGACCAGGTGCACCTTTTTCTTTCTGAAAAGCTTCACATCTAGCGGAGCGGTAGTGAACATGAGGGGAGAGGATTATGAAGTGGAGGGGGCAGCAAGTTCTCCAGCAGCCGGCGGGGAGAGCTGGGGCAGGACCACCGGGGCAGGATGCTCCTGCAGAGCGGGACAGACCATCCGTCCCTGCAGGTGCTTTCCGAGAGGTGCTGCCCCGGCAGGTCTGTGGTGGCCAAGCCATCCCAGTGGTCCCAGTGCGCTGCTGCACTCACAGCCCCGGTTGCTAGCTGAGCGAAGGTCTCCTTCCCAGGCAAGCCTTGGGAAACGTTTCAACATGGGCAGTAATATGCGAATGTTGTGTAAAATGCATTGAATTGTCTAACGCGTGGGCCCCTCACTCATGAAATAAATATATAAACTGTATCTAACAAGACAAATATAATGAAGGCGTCATAAAAAAGAGGCAGCTCTGGTATAAATTCTTGCTGGTAGAGCTGTATGTCTGAAAGGTGGATTATAGAACTGCAGTTTGGAAGATTGAATGGCCCATAAACATTTTCATATTTCATTAGCCGATTAATGGACGGCTTTTTTCTTTCTTTTTTTGGGGGGGGGAGGAGGGGGCACGACTTTGCTGATTCTAAGCAGAAATTGTAGGAAGCAAATGAAAGCAGCTGATGAAACCTTTCCGGGGGCCTGTCCCGTTATGGATTGTCCCAATTAATGCCCATGCTGCTCTCTGTCAAGATGCATTCTGCCTGTCCAGTTACTGTTAATAGATTTCTCATAAGTGGCTGGATTGTAAAAACCTCATAACTCAGTTTAATGCCACCAATAAAATTATCTCTGGACGTCTGGCCTGGATTCCAGTCAGCTCCTGGTCCGTGGGGAGCTGCTGTTTACCCTTTCTTTTCCTAATTTCAAACGTTGTCTTAATTAGAAAATGAAGCTGGCATTGGCTACAAAAGCATCTTCCCCAGGGTCTGCTTTTCATCCTGAACACAGGCCCAACTTGCCACGTTCTCCTGCAGGCTTTGCTCAGGTGGGGGCTCTGGGTGTGATGTTGTGAGGGGTTGACCCCCCCCACCCCGCTACCTTGCCAGGCAAACCCGATGGAGATGTGCAGCGAGTGCGTGAGCTCTGGGGCAGGGATACTCGTCAGCACCGACTGCCCAGAAAACGGCGGGTGGCCATGGCTGGAGCAGAGCTGGCAGATGAGGATGGGCTTTGGGCAGCTGGGTAGATGGGGACAGGGGCTGGCGAGCTGCCTTCACACCCCGGTCTGCTGTGCAGCTTGGGAGAGGTGGTCCTACGCTGCCAGGGTCCTGGGTCCTTACCCACAGGGAAAGCTTTTGGGTTTTTTTTGGAGTGCTGCTAAGTTGTCCTTCCCTTTTCCAGCATCTCCTAACCTCGTAGCGGTGGGGTTTGTCCCTCGGTTTGTGGTGTGGGTGGGTACTGGCAGGATTTGTGATCTGCTGAGCGTATGGTGGCATAGGCAGGACTGAAGTTCCAGTTTATTGGGGCTTCCTGCATGCACAGGCATCGTTTGGTGGTGCTCTGTGCTGCTCACCGGTCCAGCAGTAGCAGAGGGAGCAGACAGGCATCACACAGGGACCATGGGCATCTTGGACCAGGGGCTCCACACCCATGGGGTCTCGGCTGCGGGGGCACGAGCATGGCCCCAGCCTGCTCCCACCCTCTCCCTCTTTCCCTGGCAGATCCACTCGGACTCGGATGAGGGGGACGGCTCCATCAAGTACACTATCTCCGGGGAGGGCGCAGGGACTATCTTCCTCATCGATGAGATCACAGGTGACATCCATGCCACCGAGCGCCTGGACCGGGAGCAGAAAACCTTCTACACCCTGCGGGCTCAGGCCCGTGACCGGCAGACGGACCAGCTGCTGGAGCCCGAGTCAGAGTTCATCATCAAGGTGCAGGACATCAACGACAGCGAGCCGCGCTTCCTGGAGGGGCCCTACATCGGCAGCGTGGCAGAGCTGTCCCCCATCGGTAGGTCTCCTGGGTGGGAGGAGGTGGGGTGGGAAACCTGCGCCTCTCTCCTATCAAACCTTGAGCCCGCTTGTACCCCGCAAAAACGCCTGCAAATCCCGAGGATTCCAGCTGAGACCGGAGCCAGGGAGCCAAAAGGGAAAAATAAATAAGGTGGCTTAAGGAAAACAAGTGAATAAATCCTCTGAGCTGATTGCCCGCCTGTGGCTGAGCGCTCAGTCTCAGCCCTAAGCTGTGCCCTGGAGACAGGTCGTGGCGGTGCCGGCTGCCCGCTGTGCGTTCACCCTGGTTTTGCTCAGCCCCCTGGCTCCCAAACGCTGCGGGGGGGACGGGCTGAGCCCTTGCGTGCCGAGGGGCTCACGGCTGCCTGTGGTTCAGATTAGCCCACGCGGGGTTTCTCCCTCTCTGCCGGCCGGTGCCCCAGCCCCTCCTCAGGCCATCCTCGGCGTGCTGCTTTGCTGCTCTCCAGAGCCCCACGGCTGCCCGGCCGTCCCCTTGGACACCCCCGTGCAGCGCTGCCGAGCCCTCTCACCTGGCTTCTGGCCTTCCTCCGAGGGGCCAGGCGTTGTCCGGCTGAGATTGGGGAATTCACGTCCCCTGCGACAGGAGTGTGGCATCCCCCTGTTATCCTGCCCATCCCCTTCCCACTGGGCATCCCTTAAGTCCGTTGGTGATCAGCCTCGCTGGGATGCATGCCACGAGGCTGCATTAGTCCACCCCCCCAGGGATGGCAGAGGGGGACAGTGGGCTTTGTGCTCACCTGAGCATCAGGAGGGGACAGGGAGGTGATGCATGAGCTGCAGTATTGCTGCCCTCCTGCCCTGCGCTGGCCCGATGGGGGGTTCGCATTCTGCGGAGCGCAGCTCGAGTCCAGGGAGAGTGCCAGGTAGATGGGAACAGTCTTTTCTCAGTGGTGCCCAGTGACAGAACAAGAGGTAACGGGCACAAACTTCCTCATCCATTTACCTGCACAAATCCTTTCCCGAGTCAGAAAGTGACCCTTTGAACTACAGCCGTGTGCTCCTGGAGCAATGAAAGGCAGCATGTGGGCAGCAAAGCAGGAGGCATCCTGCTTTGGAAGTTCCATCTTAACATGAGGAGGAACTTCTTTCCTGTGAGGGTGGCAGAGCACTGGCACAGGCTGCCCAGAGAGGTGGGGGAGTCTCCCACTCTGGAGCCATTCCAAACCCACCTGGATGTGTTCCTGTGCCACTGCTGGAGGTGCCCCTGCTCTGGCAGGGGGTGGCACTGGGTGAGCTCCAGAGGTCCCTTCCAACCCTGACCAGTCTGGGATTCTGTGGCTGGCTTGCTGCACTGCCCGGAATGTCACACCATTCCCTGTCCACGCCGAGCTATCTGTTATCCCCCATTGACCAGCCGGAGCGTGTAGCAGACTGCACGTGCCGGCGAGCGCTGCGGGCAGGGAACTATAAATCACTGTTCTCCAAAGGCTGCATCACGGTAGAAGACAGCCTGCAAAAGACTGACTGACATCAAAGATAAGGCAGGTCCCCGGCACTGTCAGCAAGGGATGAGTCAGCAACGGGGAGAGTGACGGTGCCGGGAAGGCAGTGAGCGCCGTGAGGGAGAGCGCCGGGGGTCGGGGCTGGGGGAGCAGTGCTGAGCCCCACGAGGGGCTCGGTGGGTCAGGGGAACCGCCGGGTGCTGCTGTGCTTGTGTGGGAAGGTCTGGCTGGAGAGGCGTCCTGGAAGCGAGCGCAGGGGACGGCGCTCGGGTCTGCGCTGCCTCAGGACAGAGCTCTGTCTCTCCCTGGTTAATGTGCAGCATATTGTGGGCTGGTGCGTGGCCTCCAGCAGGTACAGATGTGCAGGAATTGCCCGCACCAGAGGAGCTGCTGCTGCCTGGATTTCTGTTGACGGATGGAGAACAAGCTCTCCTGAGGCATCCCAAGCCCTCCTTCCTCATCCGTTTACCTGCACAAATCCTTTCCCGAGTCAGAAAGTGACCCCTTGAACTACAGCCGTGTGCTCCTGGAGAAATTAAAGGCAGCATGTGGGCAGCAAAGCAGGAGGCATCCTGTTCCCAAAGGGAACAAAGAAATTAAATTAATCTATTTTGCTTGAACAACATTTAAAAAGGAAGGAATTCTCAACTCTGAGTATTAGACAAGGATCCCAGTTCTTTGAAAATCACTAACAATTATGGAGCTGCCTGATCAGACTGATGTGAACAAGACATATCAAAGGAGACAGTTTCTATGCGAAATTGGAGATCAGAGGGAGAAAGAAACACGGTTTCACAACATGAAAGGAGGCGATTCCTGCAAATTAAAATACTCAGAAGTTAAAAGTAAAGAGGAGCGCTGTGAACGGCGTGGGCTGCGCTTCCAAGCTGCATGCGCAGAGAGGGGAGCTGGAGCCAAGAGCCTGTTCTGCTTACCAGGCTGATGTTTGTCCGCCTGCGACAACCTTGGAGCTTTCTGTAGCCTGGCCGTGCCAGGGAGCGTAAGGGCTCCTCTGTAGCAGCACAGCCCTGGAGATGGCCCAGCTAAGAGGGCAGGGAGAGCTCCACACAGCATCTTCAAGTGCATGGTCCCCTGCAGTATGAATGCAGAGCTGGAGGGTACCCACGTGCTGCTGCTGCACGTCCCCAGGTCCCTCCCGGTTCTCCCTCAGCTTACCGGTGCTTTGGCCAGGAACAGGTAGCACAAAGGACAGGATGGACACGTCCTGTGAAAGAATAAACAAGCAAGCCTGAGAAGTAGCTTTCTCCTCAACCCTTTGGGGTCCAGCAGCTGCCCTGCTCCTCCACTGTAGCCCTGGTGTGGACACAGAGGGAGGTGGGGCTGGTCATGGACCCGGTGTGTGAAGTTCAGCTCCAGCCACTGTAGGAAGGGCCGAGGATGCAGGACATGGGATGCTGCCTGGGCCAGGGAGGTAAAGTTCAGGACTTTCTTATGGGAAATATCCTGCCAGGCCCTGTTTGTGCGGGAACGCTCCTTTTGTGGCATCAAGACCTGGTGTAGCTGTGATCATGGCTTGTTTTTGTGGTTGGTATTGGTAGCGATGTCTCTGAGCTGGACAAATAATTCCCCCTAGACCTGAGGGGTATTTTCATAAGGGTGAATGGGGAGCATGCCTTGCTGCCTTCCTGAATGTGGATGGAGGCCATCCTCTGTCCTGGCCAAGCAGGGGTAGGAAGGCTGGGCAGCCTGGGGAGAGCTTGGGTTGCCTATTGATACATCAAGATCAAAGTCAAAGCCTGGGAACGTGCCTGGTCTCGACTCCGTTTGGGCACAGATGTTTTCCTGGATCACCAGTGTTTCTGGTTCAGCTGTGCTCTCTGCTGGGGAAGGGGCTGGGATGGGGCCACTCTGGGAGCAGGGATGCTCTCCAGCTTGGAGCTTGTTTGTAGGGAGCTGTTCATTCCCTGCCTCCGCTGCTCTGACAGCCTTTGCTCCGTGGCCCACCCTGAAAAGCGAAGGGTGACCCCCTTCTTCCTCTTCTCACGCTCCTGCCTTCCCGGACCTCGCTGGGGTTTGTGCTTGGGGCTGCCCAAGTGGGTGGTTTTTCTTCTCGCTCATGGCAGCTATCAGCCACAGCTCCCCGATCCCTGCCAAAAGCGCGGTCCCAGCTCCCAGAGGTGGGTACCTTCCTGGGGCGTAACGAGGAATAAAACAAATACGGTCAGATCCGCTCTCTGACAGCAGGAGCAGATCAAAGGACATTATTTGCATAATGAAGGAGTACTAATTGGGAGGGAAAGTCATTTGATTTCCTAGTGTCTAAGAGGGAATAACAAACGAGAGAACCGCGCAAACTCTCACAGAGGAGCTGGGAGGGCATTGCAACGCCCCTGCCCCTGGCTCTGCGCTGGGGCCAGGGCAGCACACGTCCTGCTTGAGACAGTGACGCTAACGGGGGACTGAAGGCCTCTCTGTTCCAGGGTCTTGTCCTGACAGTGGCCAAAGTGGGTGCTTATGGAGGAGGAGGAACAGCGCACACGGCATGTGTGATGCTCCTCTTAATGCTCTCCCAGCCAGCAGCCAGCTTCAGCTTGGGGATTTCTGCAGCTGTAGGTGGTTTCCGTGGGTTTAGTCAACTTCAGTCTGTCTTCCATGAACTCATCCAGACTCTCTGTAAAACTCCGCAAAGGGAAAGGAAAAGGGGTTGGTATTGCTGTCTGATGGGTCAAAAATAGCAGATGGAAGATGGCCAGGAAGGTAAGGCCAGAGTCTGGGATTTGTAAGGGGCAGCGGTGGTGCTTGGAGCTAACCCCAGCCCACAGAGCCAGGCTGAGCGTGTGCGCTGCCCCTGGAGAAGTCAGTGTTTTCTACGCCCTGA
The DNA here is from genome assembly GCA_008711295.1 of Anarhynchus alexandrinus. Taxonomy (NCBI): domain Eukaryota; kingdom Metazoa; phylum Chordata; class Aves; order Charadriiformes; family Charadriidae; genus Anarhynchus; species Anarhynchus alexandrinus. Next base: position 5,267,622 of record VUYV01000044.1, read on the forward strand.
GCACAGACCTGAGGCTGGCACTGAGCTCCTGCGCTTGGAGGAAGCACATCCGAAATGGAAGCCGGCCCGAACGTTTTACCTGGGCTCCCTCGGCGCGGCAGGACCAGCTGCCAGAGCAGGCTTCACATGGCTTGTCTCCAGAAACCTCGTCTGCTCTGGGGCTGCTGGGGCGTCAGGAGAACCGGCGCAGCTGCTGAGGACGGCTTGGCGGACAGCGGGGCACGGAGCCGTCGCGTGCGGCTCTGGGGGAGGTGGGTTTGACCTGGTGCTGCGTGAGGCTGGCGAGGGAAGGCAGCGGGAGCCGCAGCGGGGCAGAGGGCTCTCCCTGCTCAGCCCCCCAGCGCAAGGCTGGCCAGGGACCGCTCTCCCTGCAGGGTGGAGCCTGAGCTGCAAACCCTATCGCGGCCCCACTGCCGTCCCATCGCCTCGAGAAGAAGCTGTGGGCTAAGAGCCTGCAGGCTGCCCTGTGCTGGCACCTGAGGCTCGGCCTCTGCCTCGGTACCCCAGTGCAGATCACCCCAAAATGCCTGAGCTGAGCAGAGTCAAGCACCAAAGGAAGAGACCTGGAGCTGCAGAAGAAGGTGGGATGGGACCCGGCCAACTGCCTGGGAACTGCAGGAGCTTCACCTTGTAACAAGAGATGCTAAAATTAGCTGTGTTTTGGGCTCCCTTCCTGAGCTCCCTGGGGTCTGCTTAACAGCTGTCTGCCGCACACAGGCATGAGCCCAAATCCGGCACACGCTGCCTCCTGCAAGAGAGAGCGGGTGTTGCAGCCCAGAGCTCGCTCCTGGGCTGTTTGGGGAGCAGGCAGAGCCTGGAGTGAGGGACACGCGAGGAAATGTGCATCCTTTCATCAGAACATCGCTCCTTCCCTTGCTGCATTTTGCTCTCCTTATTTCTCTGTGTAGCACCAAGTCCAGATTAGAGGCGATTTGGCTGCACAGACAGAAACTTGGGGTCAAGCCCTGACTCTAGCACAAAGCTGGCTGAATGCAGAAGTGATTATTGTGAAGAGAAATTGTTTAATCTCCACGCTGGAAGCAGAGAAAAATACTTTATTTAACATGCAGCCAGAACACTTGCAGGCAGTCTGATTGTTGCTTTGTTGGTTTGGTTTTTTTTTCCCCCTGATAAGAAAGTGCTCAAAAGACTTGTGTGGATCTGGGAGCTGCTGGGGCAGCGAGGAGCCGGGAGCTGGGGCTTGCCCTGCCTCTTGGTCCTCAGTGGGACTACACCTTCTCCTTCAGCGCTGCACTCTTGGTCATGGTGCAAGCTCTGAGCCCTCTGCCCCGCACGTCTGAGCACCTGCTACACCCTCTCTACATCCACTCTGCATGTGCTGAGCCCTCCCAGGGACCTGTTTGCGCTTAATTTAATGCTTTGTCCCTGAGACACCGCGTTTACCTGCTTGGTGCCGGGGGCTGGGGCACCTCGTGCAATGGGTTTCTCTGGCCAGACACCCCAAAGGATGTTTCCACAGTTGTACGTTTGAGCGGTTCCACCACAGCCAGGTTGGCTCCCTGGGGCTTGTCCTGCGGGATGCGAGGGCTCTGCAGTGAACCTCCTCTGGGTCGGATTTGGCTTCCTACCAAGTAAGGATGTTCCTCAGATTGTAAGAATGTCACTTCTGCTCCAGTAATTTTTAAGCTCCTCTGGTTTATTTACTTCCCCGCTGCCCTGCCTGCCTGCTTCTGGGGTGCATCAGCCGCTGCGTGTGTTGGGGGCAAGATGAAAGCTGTAAATTGCATCGTTTATAAAAATCTCAGTTGCCCCCCTCCCCACCGCCTCTGCCACCCCCACAGCAACCATGTCCTTGCGGTGGGACTGCTGCACTCTGGCATTAGTCCAGGGGCTGTGGCTTTGCATGACAAAGCACTCCTCTCGGGGTTCCTTTATATTCTGCAGGGCTGAAATGACCGTGTGCTGCCCTGGAGGTAACCCCACCTGCACAGAAAGGTGCTCTGAGCCATGGGCAGAGGGTTGTCCACTGGGCTCAGCCTGAGATGGAGGTGAAGGCTGCAGCCCCAGAGCTGGGCTGGAGGCTCCTGCCTGCAGCGGGGACGGGGTGACGGCTGCTATGAGGAGGGGCAGGCAAATTTAGCAAGTGTTGGCTTTCCCTGCTGTTTGCCCCTCCGCCGGCCAGGAGCTGGCTGTACTTCTGTCCCTGGGGAAGTGTCGGGTCCCCTTGGCTTGCTTGTGGATTCAGCGCAGGGTCTCTTTACTCTTGGATGTGTTTGGAGTTTGCCTGTCGACATTTATTTTAGCTAAACGTGTTCGGAGTGAGTGGCATAGCAAGTGGTCTGGAGCCATTAGCCTTCTGCGTGCCGGCGGATGGCACCTCCCCGGGTCGCTGAAACCCCACAGGCTCTGAGTCCTGCGGGGAAGGTGGGGATGGATGCTGGGACAGCATCACCAGGCACCTTTGGGTGCTGCTGACCATGGCTGGGTGCAGCAGGGATGGGATCCGTCTCCCTGCGCTGCGGAGCCACGGGCTGGCTGGTGTCCCCGGCACGTCTCCAGGACTGCTCAGGGTACGGAACGGGGACAGCCCTGGCAGGGCTCCGTGGCACCAGGGGATGGCCGATGGCCAGGGTCTGTGTCCCCTCCTGCGGCCCTGGCGCGGGCTGTGGGGGAGGATGGCTCGGGAAGGTCAGGGTCTTGGCCCCACTTTCCTCTGGGGGGAAACCGAGTTTGTTTCATCTACTCTGCCAGATCACACCTCTGCAGCAGGAGAGTAAGAGAGGGGCTCTGACTCATTAATTTTTATGTAAAATTGTTGGTTTTCTCTGGTTCTGTGGGGTGAGGTGGCATGGGGAGGAACGAGGTCTTTATCTCCTTTTACGTGTCTAATTATCTCTCTGGATATTAGTTGAGGATTCCTGGTTGTGGGAGACGGGTTATACAGTACGTGATGGATGTTTAGAGTATATTTATCGTGTCTTTTATGGCTAAGGCACATGCCAGAAAACTAAATAAAAGTCGTACACGCTGTACTTGCTGTGGGCAGTGCTATGCTTGGAGAGCAGGGACGAATATCAGAGCAGGGGTGGGAGCCAGTGTTCCCAGGCTTGTCTCCACAGAAGGAGGGGATCTGGTTAAACTGGAATTCAAGATATTTGTTCTTCAAATTGAAGGAGAGGGGGAGTTAAGGGTGGAAAAGGGATAAGTAGGGGCTAAGAGAGGATGCTGGAAAGTCGGACTCCTAGATTCTGGATATCCTATAGGTGACCTTGAGCAGGCTGCATTGCATCTTCGCAGATTAAAAGTCAAGGCACAAAGTGGGGTTCACGTTCCTTACCTGCCTGTCGTTGCTCATCTGTTAACGAGACGGTGTGAGAGCAGGTGGGGGAGGGCAGAGCCTTCATCACCTTCAGGGTTGCTGGCACCGGCATGATCCTGCTGCCTCTGAGCAGAAGGTGCCTTGCTGCACCGCTCGTCATGCTGCTGGGTTTCCCCTCGCACTAGAGTGGAAAGCGCTGGTCCCAAACATGGGGCTCACGCCTGGGACCCAGCAGCCTGGATCTGCCACCCCGCAGCCCTGTTGCTCCAGTGCTTGGAAGTGCCCAGGAGCCCTTCTGTGCTGGCACTGGAAAACTGAGAGGAGCAACCCACCTGGCTTGTCCAGAGAGTGGCTTAAAATGGAGAAACAAAACCCAACTCAGGGTGGGCATGGATTCTGCCTTCCCCTTGGACTCTGGGAGTGACGCAGTTTTGCAGTGTTCAGGTAGATACCGGAACACAAGGGGTATAGCTGTGTGTCTGATAGGGATGGATTAGTAGGTGAACTATGCGATTGAGTGAACACATCTGGGGAGAAGCAGCACGAGATGCAGAGCCTGATGCAAACTTTTAGTGGCTCACCCCCCTCTTTAATGAACACTGGGCTGGCACCTGTGGGGTGACAGCACTGAGATGGCGGGGGTGGAGGGCTGTGGCGTAGCCCTTGGGGCACTTGCTCTGTCTGCATGCATGCAGTCATGGCGCAGGTTATACTGTGTACTGGGCAAGTGCAGGCAAATAGCTGATGGGCTTGTCTACACGTGGGTGAGTTTTGGATTTCCTAACCCTTTGCCTCTGAGGTGCCTTGGGCTTGTGTACATGTGAGTTTTGGATTTCCTAACCCTTTGCCTCTGAGGTGCCTAGGCAAGAGCAAGTGGTTCTTGGAGCGGGGTGATCTGCCTTGGCTCATACCTGGGGAAAGAGTTGTGTGATGGCAGGTAGGGGAAGGAGGAGGAGGAGGAAGAGGCAGGACAGATCCTTTCAAGGAAATGCAGCAATAGTATTTCTTAAACAGTCGTTTGCAAGGCAGGGAGCTAGTGTTGCTGTGGTGTAATGTGGACGTGCCTGGCAGGGATGCACCATAACTTCACTGGAGACAGCAAAGCATAAATAAGCCGACTCGAGGTAGCTTGTTGCTGAAGATCGATGAGGGGGATTCTCATGTTATCAGCAGAGCTGCAGCTCTGAGAAGATGGCCAGGAAGAATGAAAAGCAACCATGGTAACTGCTCATTTTCTTCAGTGAGCACCCTTTCCAGGAGATCAGCGTGAACTGGACTAGGGAGGAGCGCGTGCATCCCAGCTGCTGGCAGCAGCATTGCTATCTCCGCTGTCTTGTCTCCTGCCTGAGTCCAGGCTGGGCTGGTGCAGAAGCGCCCTGGCTGCCTGGCTTGCCTGCAAGCTGTGGGCTTGTGGTCTCCTGACAAGGGAAGAGGAAGGTGCCAGGAACTGGAGCTACTCGTTCTCCATCTGGATGGTTCCAGCTCCATTTCTGCCTACTGTGACACGGGAACAGAGGCTGCTTCTGACTTTGTGTGTACCTCTGGTGTTTGGGAATGTAACGGGTCTAGACTCACATGCTGACAACTAGTAGTAAGCCTGGCTCTGGGTTATTCATTACATGGGTCTAGCCAAGACCAGCCTGTGAGATTCTTTGCAGCATATGGATGGATGCACTGCAGAACAGAAGGGTTTCTGGACCAGAGTGTGGTACCTCTGGTCCTCAGCTGGTGGCACAGTAGCCCTAAGAGGCGCATGAGGCAGAGCAGAGCTGCTGGATGCAGCAGTGTGAGCTGTGAAATGTTCTCTCCTGGCCCCTTCAGTTTGGGCTGGTCTTGTGCCCTGGAGTCACCTCTGACACAAAACCTACCTTCTACCTGCAATCGTTGCTGGGGGATCTTGTCCGTTATAAATTTCCAGCTTCTCTGCCATCCTTGTCAGCTCTTGGCCCTGGGAGTATCATGCAGCAGGGAGTTTCCCAGCTGGTTTGATCTTTTCCTTGAGCACATCAGGGCTCTTCTCCCTGTCCTGCACCATCCCACCAGAGAGGTGACTGGTGCCAGTGCTTGACCTCCAGGGCAGGGCTGCTCTGACTCTGGTGCTAGAGGTGGAGCTGGGTAGCCTGTCACACCATCTCCTTTCTCAAGGTAGATGGTCTCCTACACCAAGGTAGATGGTCACACTATCTCCTTTCTCAGAGGTGTGCGTAGGTAGGATTAGGCTTCCCCTCCTTCCTCCCTTCTGTTGTCTCTGTAGATCTCAGCCCCTTTGCTCCCGGGCCCATTCTCATGTCCTGGGTCCTGCTTTTGTCAAATTGAACATGATGTCAAATTAAAGCCATCACAGGGACAGTTGGAGTGAAGCACCCAGTTTAATGAGGCAGCGTTGAAAATCAATAACTTAATTGCAGACATTTGATGGACTTTTATCCAATTTATAGTCCTCCTGCCCTGCTACGTGTAGAGCATGAGGACGTGGTGCTGTGTCTGGCTTTGGGCAAGCAAAAAGCCCTTCCACTCCCATGGCTGTCGGCCCTTTGCAGGTCTGTCTGCTGCAGAGATGTGCTGCTGCAGTGTGTGGATCAGGCCCTGGCCAGGAGGTCCCTCTATGGGCAGGAGGTGACTGTTGCTCGGTGGCGACAGAAAAGGGGCAGCTGTGGTGGTAACATCTCATCCCCAGCTCCTTCCCAGATGGTCCAGCAAAACTCTTCTGGGAGAAAAGCTCCCAGCTGTTCAGACCAGTGATCTCCTGGAGAGCAGGTCATGCCTTGACAGCAGCGTCGAGGTGGCCCACGGTCCGGTCCCTCCTGCCACTCTGCAGGACAAAAGTGGGGTTTGCAGCAGGGTCTGGAGCCCTGGCTCTCAAGCCTTTGTGGGGAGGCAATGCTGCATTTGCACCCAACTGTTCTTGTTTCCATCAGCACGTGTGAGTGGTCAGCGTTGGCCCCTGGTCCCCCGCTCTGCCAGCCCCTGGCCCTGAGGTTTGTGTTGCTCTTCTCACCTCCTCCCTGACTTTTTGTTTTCCTCCTTTGTCCCTGCTGCAGGCACCTCTGTGATGCAGGTGATGGCATCCGACGCTGACGATCCCACGTACGGGAGCAGTGCCCGGGTAGTCTACAGTGTGCTGGAGGGCGAGCAGCACTTCACTGTGGACAGTAAAACAGGTGAGCAGCACCCAACGGGGCTGGGACCATCGGTGTGGGGCATCAGGAGACCAGACCGTGGCCACGCGTCCCGCATCGGTCCGGTGCACGGCTGCGTGCCAGCAGGTCTGCGCCTCCGTGCTGTGGCTGTTGGTGCTGGGGTACCCGCACCATGGGGTACCCGCACCATGGGCATCACTGGGTGCAGGAGAGGAAGCTCCCAGCCCCGCAGGTTCCCTGCAGTGCCCGCAGCAGGCAGCGCTGCGGAGCGAGACCTGCAGCTGCCAGCCCAGGGTGCCCAGAGCTCCTCTGTGCCCAGAGCACGGCTGCACCCGCAGGCACATAAAATCTCAGTGTGAAAGGTTTAAGTACTACCGGAGGGGCCTTACCAAAGGCTGCATTGTTATCACCGGGGCTTTGATTAAAGGTAACACTTTAAATTAAGGATCGGTTTATAAATGTTCTATTAATATTTAATGAAAGAACAGTAGAAGCTGCTCCATTCCTTAATAACTTATAATAGAGCCTGTTGTAAAATGCCTCTGTAATAAATCACTAGCAGATGATGCTCTGACATACTGGTTAGAGTAGACCATAACCAGGAGATGTTGGGGTATATATTCTCCTCGCCTCCCAGGAGTGTGACTCTCATTACCCTTAATGGGAGCCTTGCAAGCTTTCTAAGGAGGGAAGACACTCAAATGCTAATAAGAGGTGTTTAAGGCACAAAGCATGCAGTAAAGAACCCAGAGCGTAATGAAAAATTGTCAAAGGACAAGCAGGCTGGGTAGCTGCGGCTCTTGTTGGAAAGCTGGACAGCAAAGTCCCCCCCACCCTATCGCTGAACCACGGTGACACAGGCCGAGATCGACCCCTGGGCCGAAGCGCCGAGTCTCTGTCAGGCTCATTTTCTAAGGCTGTTTTTATGTAAGTCAGAGTGAAATTTGTTGGGAGGCTCTATCATGAGGAGAGCGTAAGGAAGGTGTGTGTGCCTGAGCCTCCATCTGCGTGAAACCATGCACCTCCTGAGATCCAGTCTGGTGCGCGTGGGCAAACCAGTCACTGCCCTGACTGCCACCAGCCCTGGCTGCACTGGGGGAAAGCTCAAATTTGGTAGCTCCTAAGCACACCTGACAGCAGAGTGTGCGGTGGGTACGCAGTGGAAAATGCCATTGTCTGCAGAGAGGTGGCTGCAGTGGTGCACAAGAAGCAGCTTGGGGCTGTACCTGCTCCTGGCCCAGGACCTGCTGCACCTGGGCTTTCTTCTCTCCCAGATTTGTTTTGTTTTAACTGGGGGGGTGAAGAGGGAAGAAGGTGGATGAACGATGGGCTAAACACTGAAAATTCAGGTGCCGGTGAGATCCTGCTAATCCGAGTCAGCTCTGTGCGAGGGGAAGCCTGGCTGCAAGAACGAAGCGGGACCACCGGGAGCAAAACGCACAAGCCAGGACGTGCAGAGGCTCAGCTTCCTGCAACAACATTAATGCTCTGTATTAAGGCATAAACTAAAATGTGCCCTGTGGGACTGCGGTGAGAATTAATGTCACTCTGGGAATCCAAGCTTCTTGATTCCTTGACTTTTTGTGTCTTAATTCTCAAGCTGGTTGTTTCGTACACTGGGGGGGGGTTGATTTACTGTTCTACTTCCTTGTGATTCATAAAAGCAAAACTCCTGACAGTCTGCAGAAGAGCCCTCGGCCCCTCTTGAGCATGTCTGTTTCCAGAATATCCGACCTCTAAGGCAGGTGCTGGGGCTGATTTTTTTGGTGATGTCTGAGCTGCGAATAGCCTTTCGTAGCTGCCTCGCCTGGCCTCCAGGAACGGGGTGTGCAGCTCTGCCCGTTGGCCGCTTAAGATGCGGTTGCAGTCTGTCCTGTGGCCTCGTGCCCGGCGGGAGCTGCGTGCCCCGCCGTCAGCACCAGCCCGCCTGCACGCGCTGCAGGGGCAGCAGCTATGGCGGTGCCGAGGGGGGATGTCCTGGCTCTGCGGTACTTGGCCAGGAAGCCAGCACATCCACCCGAGCAAATCCCATCCCGCTCCCACTCTGCACTTGGATAGGTTTTTAGTGCTCCGAACGGGAATGCTGCTCTGACTGCCCGGGGTGGCCCGGCTTCTGCCCTCAGCTTAAGATTTAATTATCCATAGCAGCAGCATAACTCTCAGAGCCACCATTGTTATTAATGGCCATAAAAAGCACCATAAAAACCTGGCATGTTACATTTCTTATAATATATGGTAATGAAGAACAATTTGTTTTCCCTTTTTAGTTTTGACCTCCTCCTTCACCTTTCCTTGCAGGTCCATACACGCGCGTGCTCCCTTGCACACCACCTAAGCCCGTGACTCCTTCCAGCACGGGTTCTCTCTTCCTCCTTGTCTTTACAGCCAGGCAAGGTTGTAAAGGCTCTTTTCACACTGCCCTTCGTGGCATAGGTGTTGCGTGCACGAGTGTGGTTTGCACACCTGAGTACAGGATATGGGACCGTGTGTAGGTTTGCCTAGTTTGTCTCCTGTTCTTGGATGCTACTAGCTGTAATATTCAGCTGGGATTTTGGATTCAGTGGACGTTTTGAAGGCAGACCCAAACCGTCTGGATGCCATGCTATGCCAGGTCCTAACGCTCAATAAGCCCTGAATTCCCGTAGTGTCTCAGGCACCTTTTTGGAGGGGGATGAGCAACTAAATGGCCCTGCTGGAATAGTGGGAGCTGCAGCATGGCGTTTGCTGGTGTCCACAAAGCTGTGGAGAATGATTCCAGTTTTGGCAGCGTTGAATGACGGTGAAGAAAAAGCACAGCTGATGCATGTGAGCTTTTCTTTCTTTCATATACACCACCCACTACCTCTCGTGCTTTGAGAACTAAGTTTCAGATGCTGAAACTGTCTGTTGGTTTCTGTTGTGTACCTTAAATCAGGTCCCAGAACTCACCGTGCAGGCGTTGAAGGTCTCGGCTGGCTTTCTTGGTGTATGAGCGGGGAACTTTGTATGCACAAACTTTGGAGGCATGATTTTCTGTGCCAGCTATGATAATATCCCCCAGGCTCCCTGCAAGAGCCTGCGGGCAACAGTCACGTTGAGGCTTTGTGCTGCCTTCCTCGTTCATTCCCAGTTTGCAGACAGGGTGCAGCTGCTCTTTGCCTGCTCTCCCTAACAGGTGAGCTGCATCGCGCTGTTTCGTGGCTGCCCCGTTCCTGCTGCAGGAGGCTGCGCTTTCGCAGGAGGCTGTGCTTTCGCAGCGGTCAGCACGTACGGCTGCTTGGCTGCTTCTGTTGGGGAAACGGCCACTTCTGCTGCCGGGGTGAGCCCGCATCAGTCTGAGCGCAGAGAGCCCCTCTCGCCCTGCGGCAGGCTGCGGGGAGGCTGGCGGCTGCGGGGCGGCTGGCGGCCACGAGCCCCGGCTTTGCCCAGCAGCACACGGGTTGGGAGGTTTAGTGGTAGTTCCTGTTCTAGCTCCAGGAAGCCCGTCCTCACCAAGGTTCTTCTAACTTCCACTTTTCAGATGCTGAGATGAGCACAGAGAGCGTGTGACTCCCGGTGCATTTAAATTTGCAGGGCACATTTTCATGCCACTTTATATCATCCTGCGCTCTCTGTACCTCCGCGGATTATTCACCTTTATGGGGCAAAGCTTTTCTTCGGCAGGCAGCTGTGCCTGCCTGCTTGTGTCTGCTCCCGCGTTCTTTGCCAATGCCCTTTCTTATCTCTGGCCAGCATGGCCGGAGACCTGCTGCTGCCGCAATCCCTGCCCACAGCCTTAGGAGGAAACCTGAAAATACTCGACGCCCAGAAGGGGAGCGTAACCTGGTGCCCTTGGCTCCAGCAGTCTTGTTCATCCCTTTGCGGGGATATCGACTGCTACAGAGCAATCACAGCAGGTACCATCGTGGGCCTCATGATAGTTGTTGCTTTCCTAAAAGCCCAGCTTGTCAGTTCAGCAGAGCGCATGGGAATCTTGCTTTTTACTGAAAGGAAGTGGTTGTTCTTAAAATCCGTCATTCTGCTGTATGCAGGGAAAAGGGGGAAGGACTCAGAAGGCTAATTGAAATGCAGTCTGGCATTTATGATTACTTACAACACCTCCTGACTTTCCTGATTTGGAGACTTAGCCGGTGAGGGCTTAGGTGGTACTTGTGCCAGGGAGAGCAGGACAAGAAATAATGGCCTGCTGGGATGAAGACGATGATTATTTGTGTCTGGTCAGTACTTCATAGAATCATAGAATGGTTTAGGTTGGAAAGGACCTTGAAGATCATCGAGTTCCAACCCCCCTGCCATAGGCAGGGACACGTCCCACTAGACCAGGCTGCCCAAGGCCACGTCCAGCCTGGCTTTCATCTGATGACTTACTTGTCAGCCTTGCCCGGTTTGGAGACCAACCACAGCACTAGTCCCAGGGTAGCAGGGGTAGACTGGGAGAGGAGTTGTTGTTGGGAACATGCTGAATTGGGCTGATGAACTGTTGGATTTGCGCGATGCGGTGGTGGGAGGCAGAACGTGTTTCTCTGCTGCTCTTGCCAGTTTGTTAAAAATGCTCCTCAGTGCCTGGGAACACAGATATCGGTACGTGTGTGGGTTTGTGTGCACACGGGTTTATGCAGGTCTGTGCCCCATCCCAGAAGCTTATTCACCAGAGCCGTGCACAGGGACAAGGGACTCCGAGCATGGGTGATAAGAGTCTGCAGAGAAGCCACGCTTATTTAAGGTGATTGTTCTTAACAGCAAGACGGAATGTTAGCAGTCCTTTTCAGAGACTGGTTCAGGAACTTTGGTTGGTTTGGGACCAAATTCCGTGTTTGCTCATCTTGAGGAAATTAGGGTGTATCTACTAATATGCAGTGGGTATTAATATTAAATGCTGAGGGATTTAGCAGCTAAAAGAAGGGAGAAAGGGAAGGGTAAGCATGCTGGCACATCTGTAGGAGCTCACTGTAGGTGCCTCCCTCCAGGACACTGCTGCCTCTGCGCTGGCATGGGCAAGGCTGATTCCAGCCAGGAACAAGCCCCTGCGGGGTGCTCCTCTCTGAGCCGTGGCAGTAGCTCTGTCTCTGGGGGTGCTGCCCTGGAAACTATGGAGCACACCGGTTTGAAAAGGACTTGGCCTCCTGCTATGAAAGGTACCACATTAGAAATCCACAGGCTGCAGCATCCCTCAGCCACCATAGCTGTGTGAGTCTGCACGTTTCCAATTAACTTTAGCTTGGTTATGCTGATGGAACCATGATGTTTCCATTTCTGGATCTTACCTTATTTGCCAAAAAGCCATGAACCTCTTGAACCTTGTGCCCAGTACGTTGCTCAGACTCCCTGTAGCTTCTGCCTCCCAAATTGTCCTGAGCTGAAGGACAGGAAGGGGGCTGTGCATGTAGGACAGATGAAGTGCTGGTTCTTGGGGCTAAGACCACATCTGCAGTGGGCTGACCTCCTCCAGGATGTACACCTCAAGCAGCACTTGTGTCTTGGCAGATATATTGGTATTTCTATGACCCTGCAGGCAGGTGTGGGCACAGGTGAGGAACGTGCAGCCTAGTTGGCAGATGCCTTGCCACCCCTGGGCTGAGGCAGGGATACGTTTGCTTTAGCTGACCAAGCTGCTGAGAGGAGTGAATCTCTTTCATCCGGCTAAACAGGAGGGGATAGAGAAGACAGATCCAGACTCTTGTCAGGCCTGCACAGTAAAGAGACACAAATGGCAGGAAGAGAAAACTTGTCACCATGAAGGTGGCATTTCCATCCTTGGAGATACTCAAAATCTGACTGGACGTTGCCATGAGTAATCTCATCTGCCTTTGAAGACCACCTGTTTTGAGCTGTAGTTGGACCAGGGACCTCCTGAGAATATGTCCACACCACGACTTTTTGGCTTTGCACTTTGTGGCAGGGACCGTGTTGCTCCTGACTTCCCTCAGCTGGAAGGTGCCTTGTCCAGAGGGTCTCTGAGGATGTGGACATCAGAGCTAGAAGTATCTAAGAGCAAAGCAAAGTCCATAATGATGGCATTCCTGGAAGGCAGTTACCTGCCGAGTGCTTTGTCCTGCTTTGTTTTTATCACCCAAAGAGTGTCTGATGTTTGAGCAGATTTGATGGTATTTATGTGATGCTGTAAGTGTCCCCTTGCCTGGTAATTATACTGATTAATCTGGATCATGCTGGAAAGCCACATGTGCCTTGTACCAGAGGGTATGCCACCGTGCGTCTGTATTATTCAACTATAACAGATGCTGACAAGAGCTAGGGAGATGAGTCTGAGCTGGAGGTTGTTCTTTGGGAAGGACAAAGTTTGGCAGTTTTTCTGGCTGGAAAGAAGGTGAATTTTGGGAGATGATAGTGAGTTTTCCATGCTTTACATACAGCAGCAGAGAGAACAGGTCTGCTACCATCACTTGCTGCCACTTTTGCAGAGCCCCTGGGGGTCAGGTTTTGGGAGCAGAGGCTCTCCTGGCTCTAGGAGATGGGACCATGCGCGTTTGGTGCTGGTGGGTGTTTATGGCAGCACTTGTAGTGCTATATAGAAGGAATTGGTGTGGAGGATGTTTGGAGACCCTGATTTGTCAAGGCCACTAGCAAATGGTAAGTGGTTCCTCAGCCTAAAGAAACAAAACCAGCCTGACGTTTGGGGTTGTAGCCTGGTGTGGCCCGTGCAACTTTAGGGGGAACAGTTTTCTCAGTGACTATCCTGCTGGGCTCTTGGGGGCCTGGGGCAAGGGGCAGTTCATCTGCATCAGAGCCTCACTTTTCCAGGGTGGACTGGACAAACAGTATGTGTCTTGGCAGGAGGTGGTTTCTGCTCACAGTCTACACCCCTGTCAAAGACAAGGATTTTTTTCTGCCTCGTGCCACTAGAAGAATCGGAGCCGGCTGGGGCCGTTTGTCTGCCCTGCACGTGCCAAATGGCCCGGACTTGCTCTCTGGTGGGACGGATGACCTTGGAGCTGTTCTGGGAAGCGCCTGAGCACTTTCCTCCCATCTTGCGTGGCGTATTATGAGCTATATCATTATGAGCAGCTCAGTTAAGTCATTACAGCTTTGGTGAATGCATGAGCTTTTTCCCTCTCATCCCAATTCATCACTATTGTGCTGACATGAATCATTTTCATTATAAAATGCTTCAGACCCTGTTAATTAACAGAATTGCTTAAATTTCAATGAGATAGTGCTTGCCCAGAAATAGCGGTTTTGTATTCATAGTGGAGTGGCAGGAGAGGTCTATAAGCACCACAGGCTGAGGCCAGTCCCGTGCAGCCCTGGGGAGATGGTGCTTGTGCAAGGCCAGTCCTGCCTGCCCCCGGACGGGACGCGTGCCTGGAGGTGGCTTCATGGCTCCTCGTCGGTGCACCCACAGCCCCTTGGGATGAGGTGGGGTGGGACTCCTGGTCGAATGGCTTCTTCACGGGGTGTTCCTGTGGAGGGGTTGGGANTGAGTGGCTTCTTCTGAACAACCCCAGGATGAACAAGGGAGCCCGTGCAGACCCTGGGCCCCATCACGGGGTGTTCCTGTGGAGGGGTTGGGATGCTCCCTAGAAATGCTGCAGTGCTCCGTGCCATGTCTCACCTGCGTGCTGGCTGGGAGCGTGGACCTCGGTGATCGAGCAACAGAAGGGTTTGAGAGTTCCCCACGTGTGTAAACAAGCAGATGGTGGAAGTGCTTGAGAGATGGTGGGTGAGACAGAGCCTCCTCTCGATTCATAGGGCTGAAGGCAGTGTAATTACCTGGAATCCCCAGGTAATTGCAGAACCAAAATGACAGAGGGACAAGGGAAGCTGGGTGAAATTGTGCCTATCCATGAGAGCTGGGGAGCTGCAAGGATCTGAAACGGTGGTTATGTCTTTGTAATAAATCCTAACAATGATAATTGTTGGAATAATTGCTAGTTTCAGAAAGCAAGGAGAGATAAATGTCTCCAGAACAAGTGTTGCCAGCTCCTGCTGCACCTGTAATGTCATGCAGAGACCAGGGCGGGAGGGGGGCGGTGAAGGGAATTTCATCCTCCCAGCTCAGTGGCATTTCTGACCGCCTTTGGACCACCACACCAGTGGCTCCTTGGTGTGAGCCATCCACGCACAGCCTTTGTCAGGAGGTGCACAACCTCACGCCAGACACATGAACGGGGAAACTGTGACAACCCACTGGAGGGCTGATGCCTGGAAGCCTCAGGGTATGTTCCTGAAGCCACATCTTATCTCCTGGCAGCCTGCTGGCACCCAGCTCTCCCCTCCACCATGCTCAGGTTGTGCTGAAGGCTTCCCAGAAGTGTCTGCCTTGAGCCAGGTGGCTTGGATGGCTGCGATGCTCTGCCATTGCTCCCTTTGTTGCACGTCAGCAAATGTCTTGCAAGTCGCTGAGAGCAATTGGATGATTCTCTGCTGTTTGCTCGGCAAGAGAGAAGCTCCTTGTTCCCTCCAGGTCGGAGCCCCTCGCTGGAGACCCACACCACACAGCCAGGCAACGCCCCTCCAGCATCTCCCCTACCCCCAGGCAGGATTACTGGTGAAACAAAGCAAAGATGGATTTTGTGGTTCACAGTAGGAGGAAGTAAAGCTAATGGTTAAAGAGAAAAGCCTGGAAGACACAGCAATTACAAAACCAGAAAACAATGTCTAAATCTGTGGGAATGGTAAGAAACTGGGCTGGAGGGGATTTTAAGCTGATTGCTAGCTGTTCTGGGGTGTTGCTGGTATAGTGGGACTGGGAAAGTGCCACTAGTGACCTTGTATCTGTGTATGCACTCATTGGTGCCCCTGGTGCCACCTCAGGGCAGAGTCATTTCTTTCTTCCATTCTCAAAATATGTCTTCTCTGCTTTCTTTCCATGTAAATGAAACTCTCCTGGGTGACATACCAAGTCCTAACTTCTGCCATTCACGATGTTTTCTGGGGTTTACTACTGTTTCTTGTTTTACATTCCTTTATATTTTAGTTCTGGTCATTTCCCCCAAGCCCAGATGACTACTAAAGACCTATAAACGCTTTTTGGGTTTTTTTAAGAGACTTAATTTGATAAAAAGTGCTAACATACCATACATTTGGTTAAGCTTTACGGTCTTTAGAGCATTCTCAGCCCCTGACACAGAGCATGTAGATCATCTCCGGTCTCCTTAACTTAGAAGGACACTTGAAAATGAGGGGGTTTGTGCAGACAGACTTTTGGAAATACACTGCCCCCCCACCATTCTCCAAATCAAGTCGGGGGCCCCTCCAGGCATGCTTGGGCCACAAGGCACCTGCAAAATGGAGCTTGGCACTGTGGGATGTTCTGTTCGGAAGGCTGCGGCAAGCCTGGCTCCTGCCTGAGCAGATAAGGATAAGTGGGCTGCTGCAGATTTGTGCCAAAGGGGTTTCGTGACTCAGCCTGGGCTTTTACACAGCCTCTCTGTGCAAACCTTGAGGCGGGCCGCAGTGCAGCCCCCGCATCGCATCTGGGCGAGTCCTCTCACTCCTGTGCCTCCGGCCCCCACCAGTCCTTCACCCGGGCTCCTGCCCTCCCTGGAGAGAAGTACCAAACCTCCTCTGAGCTGCAGGTTAGCCCCGTCAGAGGTACTGGCATCCCGCAGCAGAAGCAGCAGTCAGGAGCCTTTCATGCAACACGCCTGCGAATCCGCCGCAGAGACTTGCTGGGATCAGGTTGAGCCTGTGGCCATTCCTGGGCTCTGGAGGGATTTTCAGGATGTTTCCACCTGGCTGACTGCACCCTGGGCTTGTTCTTCTCTCCAGAGCCCTTTTCTCCCCTCAGTCGGCTTTTGCTTACAAGAGCTCTGTGAAGGCTGCAAAAGGGTTTGCTCCCTTTGCACTGGGGCCCAGCAGATGGTGGTGGTTGTTGCCATCAACGTGTTCCTGTGGCCAAGGCAGCCAGCAGCACCTCGGGCTGCGTTAGGGAGAGCATCACCAGCGGTTGGGGGAGGTGACCCGTCTGTTCTACTCAGCACTGGTGAGATGGCATGAGTGCTGTGTCTGGTTCTGGGCTGCCAAATATAAGAGAGATGGGCCTACGGGAGTGAGTCCAGGGAAGGGCCATGAAGATTGGTGAAGTATTGGAGCATCTGCCATATGCGGAGAGGCTGGGAGATCTAGCTGATCCTGTTTAGAGCTGGGGCTTGGACGAGGTAACGTCCAGCGGCCCCTTCCAGCCTCACCCCGTCTGTGACTCTGCGGATGCTCTGTGACCTGCCTGTGCTCATGCTCTCCTGCTGGTTTCCAGGTGTGATCCGGACAGCCGTGGCTGACCTGGACCGTGAGACGCAGGACCGGTATGAGGTGGTGATCCGTGCAACGGACATGGCGGGACAGCTGGGTGGCCTGTCTGGATCCACCACAGTCACCATCGTCGTCACCGATGTCAATGACAACCCACCACGCTTCCCTCAGAGTAAGTCCTGGCAGCAGTGGGGGGTGAGCACTGGCCCTTGTCCTGCTCCTGGCCCCTCGTGGGTGGTGGGACAGAAGCTCAGCTCCCAGCACAGCCTGGCACATGTCTGCAGGGTGAGCCAGCCCCGCTGCTCATGCTGCTCACAGGGCGGCAGCACCGAGGTACCGCAGCACGTACGGCTCCTTGCCTGGGTCTGAACGCATCCCTGCCTGGCGGTGTGATGGAGGGGCAGCTGCCTTGGCTGAGCCTGTCCAGCGCGCCGGACGAGACCCCTGCTCCTGGGGGTGAGCAGGGCTGTGCGGTGGGGAGAGAAGAGCCGGCCCTTTCCTGATCCCTCTCTGAGCCGTGCTGGGGGAGAAGGCAGCCTGGTCTGTCGCGCCGCTGTCCCCTGGGAGCTGGGGCAGGGACCGGGCTGCTGGCCTGGCCCCTCCTGGCTGCTGCGTCAGAGCTTGGCACGCTCTGCCCCACCATGAAGCTGCTCAGCTCGCAGACGGCAGCCTGGACGCAGGACAGCTCTGTTTTCCACGTTAGTGCTAGTGGCCTGTGGCTCAAGCTTGTGTCTTCTCTAGGACCCTCCCCAAACACAGATGCTTCAGCGGAGAGTGGGCTGTGCAATCTCTGCAGTGCGCACCAGCTGTAGACCGGCAGCGCCTGGCAGGCAGACCAGAAAAGGGTGCTGCAGCTGGAGGAGGCTCAGCTCTTTAGCTGCGTCTCTTAGAAATTAGAAACGGTGAAGTGTGCGAAGAATCAGAGAACACTGATTGCAGGGCAGTGCCCATACAGAGAAATCAGCCTTTACTTCACCCGGCACCTTGAAATATCAATGCTCCCCAGTTATCTTCCCTCAGCCCTTGTTTCTGGCTGGGGTATGTGTTTCTCCTGGTAGAGCTTTCTGGACTATAGACACTGGTAGAGTTTGGGCAGCCCTCGTCATCCAAGGGTGCCCCCAGGGCGGTATGCGAAGGGCCGTATCAGGCTGGAGGGAGTTCAAAGGGGAGAAGCAGTGACCATAGTACCTTTTTCTCCTCCAGAGATGTATCAGTTCAGCATTGTTGAAACTGCCCCTGTGGGCACTGCCATCGGGAGGGTGAAGGCAGAGGACTCCGACGTCGGGGAGAACACAGACATGACGTATCAGGTGAAGGATGAGGAAGGGGTGGAGATGTTCAAAGTCACCACGGACAGCAATACCCAAGAGGCTGTCATCTCGGTACAGAAGGTGAGAGAGGAGGAAGGCTGGCTGGGTAGGGAGGGCACAGATCTCTAGGAGGGCCCTTTCCTTTGGGGACTCCTGCTGCTGCATTGGGGTCGAAATAAACGCTCCTCTGAGCGCCACTCTAGCAGCAGCAGTTGCATTTTTGTGCCTGCGGGTGCAGGGAGAGACCTGCCTCTGTTCTGCCTGGATGGCAAAACGCAGACCTGTGTCTGGGACGAAAGGCTGAGGAGCAGCAGCAGCGCAGTGCCTGCTGGAGCCCGCGCAGGGCGGCTGCCACGGCGGCAGCGAAGCAGCGAGCCGTGCATAGGTGAAGCCGTGCACAGGGCTACGGAGACGAGTGCTTATGGCAGTTATTGATAGCACCTGTTAGGGGAGAAATATGCCCACCTAATTCCTGTACCTGACCAACAGCACTTTGACTGTATCTGCTTTTGGTGGCAAAAACAATCACGCAAACACTTGACGCAGGCAAGAAAGAATGATTGTTCACCAAGGCCACTGCATTCTGCTTGCCTCCCCTGTAGAAATAATAGCAGGGTGATTAATGATCAAAACCCGCTCACTTGCAGCACACAGTGTGCTGTCTTCCCAGTGAATCCTGGCTGCCCGTAGCCTGGGCACCCTGTTGGGGGTCCTGGGGGGAGTGGGGCGGAGGCTGCTTCTTCCTCCTGCCCCCCTTGGTGTGGGTGCTGCTGGTGGGAAGGCAGAGCACAGGTGCAAGAGCACCCAGCCTCGTGGGAGGCTTTGGTGCTGTCCCCGATGTCTCCAGGGAAGGAAGGGGCAGCAGGGGGGGTCCTCGGGCTGGGTATGGCTAACCCTCTCCTGTTGTCTCAGCCTCTTGACTACGAGTCAAAAAAAGTGCACACCGTCGTGGTGGAAGCCCTCAACAAGTTCGTGGACCCACGGTTCGTGGACCTGGGCACCTTTCGGGACCAGACCATTGTGCGGGTCTCGGTGCTGGACGTCGACGAGCCCCCCGAGTTCCGGCCCCCCTCCAACCTGATGGAGGTGCAGGAGGACGCACACGTTGGCTCTGTCGTGGGGGTGGTCACCGCCCTCGACCCGGACACAGCGAACCATCCTGTCCGGTAAAGCAGCCACCTAAACCTCACATCATCTTCTGTCCAGTGGTGGGCGTGGGGACACCTGCAAGGGACACACATGGCTGGAGTCGTGGGGGACTCATAGACACGGCTGGGGCAGAGGGGAGGTGACGGCAGAGGAGGAGAGGCAGTGCAGGTGGAGGTGACAAGCGCTGCATGCGTGGCCAAGCGTGTGAGT
The DNA here is from genome assembly GCA_008711295.1 of Anarhynchus alexandrinus. Lineage (NCBI taxonomy): Eukaryota > Metazoa > Chordata > Aves > Charadriiformes > Charadriidae > Anarhynchus > Anarhynchus alexandrinus. Next base: position 5,286,899 of record VUYV01000044.1, read on the forward strand.
GTGTCCTGTGGGACAGGCAGCTGGCAGGAGAGTGGCAGCCTGTGCACAAGGAACAGGCAAACAAGAGAAGCCATCTCGCAGGTGACAGATACGTCACCGGCAAGTGATGGGTTTGTGAGCGGCAAGGGAGCATTGGGGAAGGTGGCCGGGTGATGCTTGCGTGTCCTCGCTGCTGACAGTGAGGCGTCTGCAATGGTGCCTGACCCCGGCCAGATGAGCCACCAGAAATGACAGGAGGGCAGTGATGAAGGATGACAAACGAGGTGGGACTTCGGAGGTGCAGAGCCACAGCTTGGCTGTGTGTGCGTGTGCGTGCATGTGTGCACAGGGATCAAAGATCAGAGGAGTTTATATTTGGGCAGAGGACATAATCCAGGCAGCAGCTTATCTGCACAGGACATTTCCCATTTCCATTTAATTTGTGGCTAAAGAGATTGTTACCTTGTTAAATTGTTATTACCTAAGGCACAAAGCAGCTTTCTGGCTCTGCCAACTGGCCTGAGTCACGAGCAGTTGGGATGGAAAGCTGGTGTTCAGAAAACATCCTCAATGTGTGGAAAATTTCCTTGAAATGTGTGTTCTCATGCCAGGTGACGGCAGGGCTGCAGGCACCTCGTACACAGCCGCTCGCTTCAGATGAGCAGCGGTGGCTTTGCATTTGAGAGCTCTGTAGGGAGCCTGTCCCAGGCAGCAATAAACTGGGACACAGTAGGGTCAGGGATGTGGGATGGAGGAGGACATGGCCAGGGAGGGCTCAGTTACAGTACTAATCCCATTCAATGATGTCCCCGCACGTCTGCTTGAGGTGCTGAGCTCCAGCGCTGTGCAGCTGTGGGGAACGCAGTGGTTCGAGGTGGGGTGAGGGGTATCTCCAGATCTTCACAGAAATTAAGATTGAGATGTTTAGAAAGCTCAGAAAAGAATTTACACATGGAAAGCTGCCATCTACAGATGCCTGGCAGCTAGCAGAGAGTATCATGTCACAAAGCTGGATGCTGAAAGTTGTCTTTGGGGTGAATGTGAATGAAATCAGCCCTCGCATGCCAGGAACTATGTATGCGAGCATTGCACCACTCGCACTAGTCGGTGCTGTCTGTTGGACTTACTCGTAAAGTTCTTCTGCTCACCTTGTCATGTGGCTACCCTCTCTGTTCAGGCTACACATCTGATTTCTTTGTGGCCGGCCCTGAGCGTGTGGCTGCCAGCTTGCAGCCTTCAGATATGTGCAGTCTCTACACAGCTGTGTGTGCATATGTGTGCATGCGCTTTTTCACTTGACTGTTTCTAGCAGTGCTACAGAAAAGAGATTTTATTTTCTGATATGTAATTGTAGGAAAGGGACCTTGGGGAACAGAACTATTCTTATTCTCATTTTTCCTTGTTCTTTGTGCTGCTTCCCCGTGGAGCTTGTTGCATTGTTTGCAGACAGAACAAAAGAAAGCAGAGGAGGGAGGCTTTCTACTGCTGTGCAGAAGGTGATGGGGACTTGGAGCAGAGAGAAGCAGATTCAAGTACTCAGCAGGAGCAAGAGGGTTAGAGCCCAAACTTTGTTACACAATTGTCTCTCTTCTAGCAAGCTTAGTGCTAGACAAGGCAATGACTCGTGCTCAGGCACGAGGGCCCAGCCAACAGGACTCACAGGCATCTGCTGCAGCTTGGGGATTGCCGTGTGTTTTTCCTTGTCGGGCTTGATGCGTTCAAATACGTGTCTTCCCCCCAGCTACCCCCGGGCAGGTAGCTCATCCCGCACGCCCCATGCTCCCCTGTGGCATTCGGTCTCTATCTGTCCATCTCCCGCTCCCCTCTGTTCTTGCAGTCCCTCCTGTCATGAGCAGTGGCAGCTTCATCCCTTTGTGATGCTCCCTCGGCACTTGCCTGGGGAGTGCGGTAGCTGAGCCTTCCCTGCCGTGTTAGCGTGTGCCAAGTGGAGGTGCAGGTTTGTGTTGGTCGCACCGATGCGGCACCAATGCAGGAGGAAGGTGCTGTTGGCTCTCTCCTCCTTTCCTGCCCTCTGGCTAGCCAGGTAATTTAATAAAATACTCTGCCACATGGGCAGCTGTTCACAGCTTCAAAGTGGTGCCCAAACATTACTGCGAGCATCCTGCAGCACCCTGCCAGGATGTGACACTCACCCGTCAGCAGGAGACGGCAGTAAGTCACCTTGCACTTCAAGTGTGCTACTCCAAAGTACAGTCTCAAGAAGCCAGCTCTTGTACTTCACCTCTGATACATTAGAGAGCAACTGGTCCTGACAGCATGACCAGTATTTGATCCTCAGCTCCTTGAAGTTGGTATGAACCCTTTCAAGTCGCTGCAGTTCAGTGGATCCCTTTAACTTCCCGATCCTCATCTGCTAGAGGCGGGAGCAAAGACACGGCTGTGTTTCTGTGGTGGCTGCTGTCTCCTGGACTCTGGTCTGTGTGTTGGCTCTGCGCTGTAAATAGGGGAAAGCCACAACCTTCTGTCATGATGAGATGCACTCTCCCCTTGAGGCAGGAAAGAACACGGATTGCCAGAGACAGCAGAGCAAAAATAAGCTCTGTCAGCGTTTCCAGGTCCTGCTGACACCAGGCTGCCAATAACGAGGTTTGGGAAGTATTTTTAGCCAAATGGGAAAGGAGATGCCCTTGGCTCTTTGTTTTCATCCCCAGGCCAGCACAAACAGGGCTGTGCGGCTTCTGCTGCGCCATCCAGCCTGAAGCGGCTGCTGGAGGCACATTTCAGCCTGGTGTTCCCCAACCCTCCTGGTGACCCCCTGCTTGTCCCACAAGGATGTGGCCACTTGGTGTTGAGAATAAATCCCTTCCAGATGAGCCGTGCTGGGTCTCAGAGTGACCTGTTACAAAGACATGAGGGTTGAAGGGGCGTCCAACTCCTCTGTTGTTGGGAGGCGTCCCTGAGGCTCTGCTCGCTGCCCCTCTCCCAGCTGCATACGGATACAGAGTCCCTGGCAGCCGCTTGCCCGGGCGGGAGGAGAGTTGGGGCGTAGGGTGCCTGAAGAGCACCCCATCTCTCTGGGTGAGCAGCCCCTGCTTGTGGCTGCTCAGAGGGACGCCCTCCCTCCGGCACCGGCGCTGCGAAGCAGGGAGTCATGCTGAAGTTCCACGGGGCTGAGGGGCTGCGCGCATCCTCGGGGGGGAACACGAAAACCCACCGTGGTGCAGGCAGGAAACGCCTTTCTAAAGGACCGGTGCTTTTTATTTTATTCCATCCTTGTTTGTTGCCTAACAAAAGCTGGCACCGCTCTTTTTCAGCAAGAATTTAGTTTCCAGTTGGCTTTTTGGCTTTAGCTGTACGTTTCCTGGGCGTAGTGCAATTTTTCTCAGTTGAGCCATTGTATGAGGTAATACAGTGATAGACTGTCTGTGTACGTGAGGCTGTTTGTATGGGAGCCTTTTGTTTTTCTCTCTGCCTGTGCTCTGATTGTGTGCATTCCAGGCTTTATCAGCACTGGGAAGATGTTGCTTGGGATTTAAGGTTCTCAAAGATATTCTTGTTTGGCATTCACCAAATCCAGAGACAGGTGTTGGACATGGGCATTTTATAGACTCCAACAGCACAGCAAGAACTACAACCTGCTTCAACACAAAAGGGAGAGGAGGAAAAAAACAAACACAACAAAAAGCTTTTCACACGGTGTTTGAAAAGCTCCCTATTAACAAAACACATGGCATAAAATGTGCTTCTTGTTGCATTCAGGGGGAGAAGTGAAACAAACTGCTTGAGAAATGCATTCACGAGGAAGATGAGCACCAAGAAAGCTGTCTGAATTAAACAGTCACTTGTAACATCCAAACCAACAGGCAGCGCCAGCAGGAGGAGAGAAAAATGGCTTACAAGGTCCGCATCCCAATCAGAGCTGGGGACTGCGGTTCCAGATACGGAGCACCAGCCAGCTTTAGGAGGCGTGAGCATGTGTCCTATCCCTGAGTAACTGGAGGACCCAGGGATTAATTGCTTCCCCTTCCCAGGTGAGAAGCACCGTTTGACTTCAGTGGGACGGATGAATATGAAGCTGGACTACCGGAGGTGGAGAGGCTTGTTGATGGTCAGCACAGGCTTCGGTTGGTAAAGATTGCATTGCACAAAACGATGGGAACTGAGCACAGCGGATGGTTTCTTGTTCTGGCTGCTCTAGCACAGGGTTAGCCATAAGCTCTTGGAAGGGGAGGTCTGTCGTCGTGTAGAGCAGTGTGGAGCAGGGTGATCTGCAGCTCTGAGTGGGTTATGGCTGTGGCTTTGGGGGGGCAGATGGACATCCCTGTGCCCCCTCAGTCCTCAACTCCAGTGCCAGCCTACTGCTCCAGAGCCTCCACAGCACTTTGCACAGACAGAGAGCTACAAACCCACCTGGGACTGGCCACCTCCAAAATCACAGTGTGCAGAAGCAGGTTCAGCCCTGCTTTTGTGGCAAATGCTCAGAGCTTTGTCCCCTTCCCTGGCACAGTGTGGAGACGGTGGCAGCTCTCTGTGTAGCAGTGGTGACAAAGGGATCAGATTTCTGGTTTGGTTCCTGCCCTGCCAAAGGGTATGGGCAGTCAGTCCTCAGCAGACAATTCTGAAGTGACAGAAGACAACCTTAGAAGCAAAGCAATTAGAAGCGTAAGAAAAGGTTACCAGTGGCACCAGGCAGAGCCCTGCCCTCCCAGCCTCCTGCCCTCTGGCCATCAGATGTTTCCAGGCTCAGTGATGTCTCCCATCACTAACTGGGCTTTTCTGCGTGGCTGTTTTTTGCAGACATCTCTGTTTATGCAGCAATAACATGAGTGTGAGCAAAACAGGCATGTGCTTACCCGGGAAGCGGGGAAGGCATATGGAGAGTGAAGTACCATCTTGAACTCTAACAGTATTCAAAAGTGGAGTGGAAGAACAGGACGTGTTCGAGGTCAGGTGGTGTGGGAGAACAATGGGAGCAGTTATGCAAATGCATCAATTACGCTATTGGAAAGGTATTAGGTGTTGTCATCCCAGTTTCTGTTCCTCCCTCCAACAGTACATTGGACTGATGCGTACGAGTCAGAGTGGCCAGACCTCTCCTTTCCCTTTGCAGTGAGCGAGCGCAGAGTGGATGTGAAGCTGCAGTACGTGCCAAGACGGTGTCACTGTCCCTTCTGGAGCTGGCTACGCGCCTGTAGAGGCTCTGTTTCCAGCTGGGAGTTGGGGCAGAAAATGCAGGATGGCTAGGAAGTCCCTGGCAGTCTGTTCGGAGTGTGGCTTTGTGTGGCGGATCCCCATCGCCTCTAGATGCAAGGAGGGGGAGGGAGCCAGCCACATCTGTGCAGAACGTGCTAGATTGTGCATGTGCACAGATGCAATTTAGATAGTGATTTTTGAACATTTTTCCTTAACTACAAGCAAGTGCTGTTGTATTTTTCTCTCTCATCACCTTGTCTGTCTGAAAGGGAGTGAGCTCGGGAGCATAATCTGGTACTGTGTAACACTTAAACAGTGTAGAAATGCCTTTGTAAGTGCCTCCACGAGAGACAGAGCTGCCAGGCTGTGGTGCCTCTCAGGAAGCACTCTCGTCTGCAGCTGGTTCCCCCCAGGGCATGAGACAGAAAGGTATGGAGGCATTCGATGCCTCCGGGCAGCATGACAGTCCTTGCATGCAGAAGGTGAGCTGGTGTTCCTCGGCTGCGACCCATGTGGATGATGGACCCACCGACCACAGCCGGACTGTGCCAGGAGAGATGCAAGCACTTGGGAAAGTTGCCCCACAGTGCGTGGAGCACCTCCATGTTCCAGAATGTGCTTCTAGCCTGGAGCCTGTCCTGCTCCGCTCCTCTTGTCTGACATGGCTTCTCAGAACTGTCCTGTCTCGTCAGCTTTCCAGCTTGCTTTGTCCCTACATTTATCTTCCTTCTGTTGTTGGACATGTGACTGAAGGCTTTAATTTATTCACAGCGCTCCTTTCAGTAATTTATCCTTTGTACTCTTAGCTGTCTTGTATTATTTAATTCTGTAAAGCACTCTGGGATGCAGTGTGTATGAAAGATGCTGTACACAATAACATTATGCTGTATTGTTTGTGATTTGTAGGCCTTCTGGATTTCTAATTCTGATTGCAGTGGTGGTGTTTGTTATTTGCGTTACGGCTGTGCTCGAGGGCCTCAGCTGGATCGGGCTTCCCTTCCAGTCCCTTCCCCAAGGAGCAGATCTCTAATTGTGCCCTGATTTAATGTTAGCTTGTTTTATTCTGTGTGTAATGTGTGTAATGGTTGGAAATGCAGGACGTGCCACTGGGACTGATTGTGTGGGCTCGTGGTGTCATGGCTAAACCCCGGTGTCTGACTCTTCTGTGAGCTGTGGCGTTGCCCTTTGGGAAGAGGTGGGAGTCGTGCTCTCCAGAGGTGGCACGGGGAGCGGGTGGGCTCCGATGGGATGCCCAGGGAGGGGGCTGTTTGGGGCAGCACTGGAGCAGCTGAAGGAGAAGAGTGAGAGCTGTGTGTGAAGGGTCTCTGCTGAGCAGCTGGAGCCCATCGGAGCTGGAGGAGTTCTTCAGCCCACCCCTGTGAGACTGGGAAGCCCAAACTAGGGCACATCTCAGGGCTGCTGGGGACAGTGTGCCGTGTTGATTGTGGGGATGCTGGCTGTTGCCCACCTCTCTGTGGCCAGGGTTCTCGCTCCAGTTGCACAGGCTCGGTCTGGACTCAGAGGAGACATTGCCGTTTGGTAACTGCTGTAGCTGCAGTTCAGGTCATCTGCAGGTCCAGCTCACAGCCTGCCTGTGTGCCTCTGTACTACTGTCCTCCAGGTCTCTCGCTTGGGTGGGTGCTGTAGCAGGATCAGGAGAGAGGGTGGTAGGTGAGGTGTGCTCCTCGAGCAGGGGAGCCCTCCTTCGGTTTGGGTTGGTGTTTTTCCTGAACCTATAGCTCAGAAGCTTTCCAGACTCATGAGTGGAGTTACAGCCCATGATTTCTACATTGCTCTGTCTATCCTCAGCATAAGGTTCCCATCAGAGCAGGTTTTTCTCCTTGTCCGCAGTCTGTGCTTAGTTCCACTTTATGCACCAAAAGCTGCACTTTAATTTTACTCGAGGGCTCTGGGCTTGCAGCCTGGCTGAAAGAGATGGCCTTTGTGCACCGTGCTGCAGCAGGGAAAAGTGAGAGCCTGTTGCATTAGATCCCTGTACTCATGGGGCTGATGGCGAGGTCGGGCTTGGCACATCCAGCTGTTCACAGTTTCCCCTTTTGCCCGGTCTCAGGTACGCCATCGACCGCAGCACAGATGCAGAGAGGATCTTTGACATCGATGCCAACACAGGTGCCATTGTGACAGGAAAGGTCCTGGATCGGGAGACAGCAGGGTGGCACAACATCACCGTCCTGGCGATGGAAGCAGGTGAGATGGAGGAGTGCTGTGTGGAGGAGACAGTGTGCTGGACTGGAGTGGGGCAGAGCGGGAAATATGGGTGCCTTCACTGCAGAGGTGACCAAGATGCAAGCGGTAATTAATACTGAAGTAAAAAAAAAAAAAAAAAGCAGCAGCACCGAGTCTGACATCTCCCTAGACAACCTAAAAATACTCTTCCTGACTCGAGCATTAATAAGGGAGCATGGTCGAATAGTATATTTGATGAACACTAATCAAATTTGTTATCTATGCGCCAGCTCTGCCAGTCATCCCCGTGCAGCTCGCTCCCTGCGTTCACACCTGCTGAGTGGCTCTGGGGGCTCCCGGGGGGTCTGTGTTCACATCACCTGCATCCCCCCAGTCCAGCCACGTGCTGTGGGTGTGTGTCCCATCAACTGGAGCCCTGTGGCACAGATGGCTGCCAGCGCTCGCCTCTGATGGGGGCTCACGGTGGTCGGGGTTTGCAGGCTGTACCTGCACATTGGGTTTGTGGCTCTGGATGCCTCTTGTGCCCTTCTGCCTTGGTCTCCATGCCCTTGGTGTGGCTGCAGGCTTGGCAAGGCACAGCAAGCAGTGGATGGGAGGTCCTGGCACTGCAGCAGTGGCAAGGGGCTGTGGGGACAGTGTCCCTCAGCCCCCATACCAGGGATGGGGAGCAGCGGTGCTGCCAGGGTTGGTACCACCAGGCTGCTTTGGCTCTGGCCACAGTGCTTGGCCTCACCTTGCAGCCCACCAGGAATAGTCTCAGGCAGAGGATGAGGTGAAGCTCTTTTGTCCTCTTGTGAAATTAGCTCCTTTCTGACCCTCCCACGAGAGCCCTGGTGATGGTCTCCTCCTTCCCTTATGGCTGTGCTGTGCTATCCTTTAGCCTGTATTTACAGTAACTGCCAAATCTGCTCACACCCAGCTGGGAGAGCCGGGAGGGAACAGCTTAGTGGCTCTGCAGGTTTTGTTAGTTTATCTTCCCTGCATGTGATGGGGGCAGCAGAGTCTGGTGTGGATGCTTCCAGCAGAAGTTCTGTTTGTCTTTTCTTCTCCAGTTAAGAAAGAACAGAACAAACCTGGGTCCTGCTGCTCAAAGGAGCTCTGAATAAACTCCTCTTCAGGAATGAAAAGAAAATAATAGCAGCAAAGGGTAGACTTTGCTTCCCTGCAGGTGTTCCGCTGTGGGTAGGAGCCTGCCCTGGGCGTATCCTGCTGCCCTCCATCGTGTTTGCACGGTGCCTTGGCTCATGGGCTCCACAGGTCCCCATGCGTGATGGTGGGTCTGGCCCCGTGGGCCTCAGGGAGTGCTCTATATTTGTCCTTTTTCCAAGCCTGAAGATGGAGAAGGGGCTTCAATCCCAGGCACCGTGCTGGGAAGCAGAAAGGCATTGCCGTATTCTTCAAAGTTTTCCACATTTTGGATGCGCAAGTCGCATGGGCAGCCTGGGACCTGCTGTGCTCTGCCACCCCATGGCAGCTGGTACCAGGGAGCTGCTTTGGCTGCAAAGCACCTTCTGACATCTGCAGACGTGTGCCAAGAGCTGTCTGTCTGTGGAAAGGAGCCTTCCCTGGGCTTTGCTCCCAGAGACCCCTCAGGAGTTCTGGTTCTCGTTTCTTTGCTCGTTCTTGAGCAGGGAGACGCCGTTCACATTGAAGGAGCCATGTCAGCTCCTGACTTATGGCCCAGAGATCGGTTCCTGCTGCGGGGTCACCCTACTGAGGCGGCAGCCATCTGCTCTGGTAGGACTGGGCCAGGAGAGGAGGGAGCAGCACCCCTGGCCAGACCTGCGCTGCCCTGGGGGGAGGTCTCCTGCTCCGCTGCGTGTCCCAAGCCCCTCTCTGTGCTGATGCTTTGTGCCTGCTGGCCAGGGTGACCTCTGTGCCATCTGGCTGTGGTGCTGTCACAAGCCCTGCCAGGCATCCGGCAGCGATGGGCAGGCGTGCCGGTGCTGCCGGAGGGAGGGCAGCCCGCTGCCGAGCCACGGTGTGTCGGGGGGCTCTGCGGGGAGGCTCTGCCAGCGGTGGCCGGGGAGGAGGGGGATGGTGGTGTTGCAGCACAACTCGGCATCCAGAGGAAACTTGAGGTGACAAGAATCAGAAGGACAATATTTACAGGCAGCGGCTAGGATTTCAGAACAAGTCAGTAAATGCTGCGGCTCCCCTCCGGCAGGGAAGCCTGTCAGGCTGGATCGCTTCAAAACCCGGGGAGACTCTTCAGCGCTCTGCCTTCTCCCGTGGTGAGCTCTGACTCATCCGTTTTAACTGCCCAGACATTCCTCCCGGTGACATTATCCTTAACGTTTTGTAATCATGAAATATTAATGACTGATATTGAATTTAAAGTACAATTTATGTCTGAATCCTCTGGCGGAAAGGGCAGTTGTAAAGGTACAGCCTTCCGAGTGATAGAGGGGGTTCGGAGTGGGGCTGTGCAGCATCTGTCACGCCGTGCCCGGCGCAGTGGGATCAGCGTGGAGCACGGGGCGGCTGGGAGCCTCCGCACTGGTGGCGGTGTGTCCGGCGCAGCAGTTCCTGGCACGTAAACTTTGCAGAAGGAGTGGAGTGAGCCCACCAGGCATCGTCCTACTGCCCGGGCTCATGCCTGGTGCCCCAGCTCGTCGGGGCTGGTGGGAAGCCGTGCCCGCGCCATTCCCACGCCGTATGGGCACATGGCCTGGAGCGCGTCGCACCAAGGTCTTGCCTCCCTGCAGCCTCCTCTAGCTGCCCTCCCTGCCTGCTGGCAGGACCGTCCTGAGATGGGCTTAACGAACAGCAGCTGATGGAAAGCTCACCCGCTGACAGCACTTGTCCCCGCAGGCAGCCTGTTAGGTTTGAGCAGCTCCATACAAGAGCTGTCCCCCCCCACCACCTTTGACAGCCCCATACAGGACCCGCTGCTGCCGCAGCAGAGACCGTGTCCAGGGGTGCGTGTCCCACCTACGGATAACCAGAGCAGAGTGTATTTGCATCTGAGGAGCAGTAGGAGAAGCCGCAGAAGGCACCAGGCTGCACCTGAGGCTGCCCGGGCTGCGGAGGAGCAGGAGCAGGTCTCCCCCCACAGAAGAGGCTCTCCTCAGCAGGAGCTGCCTCGGCCGGCTGGGGACCAGCCGAATATTTGGCCTTGCATCGTGGCAGCCAGCAGGAAGCATGGGGGCTGTTCAGCAAAATCTGGCCTGGGACCAGGCCAAGCGTTTCCAGAGATAAATCTTCATCTCGCTCGCAAGCTGTTTACCTTCCTTGGGCTAATATTAGCGATTCTCTTCCTGTTTTCCTCTTTGCTCATGTAAAATGATGAGGCCTTGACTGCTGTGTCCACTGCTGGTAATTGAGATGATAAATCTTCCTGCTGGAGACTGGCTTTAATCAGAGCATTGTGTTTGGATGCGATTTAATGACTCTCATGCTGCTGAGTTCGGGCAGGACTCAGGAGAGGTGAGAGCCATTTATATGTTACTTGGCTTAACTGCTGCTTCCCCTCAGCTGGGAGCCACGTTTTCGGCTCCAGCCTCTGCTGTAGCCGTCTGTGTCCGACGAGCCGTACCCCTGGCATGCCTCTGCCTCGTCCGTGCCATCAGCGCTGCGCTTCGCAGTCAGGCGGCTGCGCTGACATCGACACGGCCGCCCGGTGCTTCACAGCCGCGGCGCGAGCGCTGGAAGGCAGAGCGGCCCATCCCCGCCTTCCGATCTGCATTTTGTTCTCCCAGTTTGCTGAGATAGTGAGGATTAAATTCCACTCTTGCCTCTTCTGGCTTCCCTACTAACGTAAAAAAAAAAATGAATTGAGTATTATACCGATCTGGGCTTGAGGCAGAAGAGAGTGGGTCGTACACTGCGCCCAACAGCATCCGTGAGCCGTGTTTCCCCAGGTGCTGCAGCCACAAACAGCAGCCCACGGTCTGCTGGGCTTTCCCCAAACTGTGCTTCAGCCCCCGGGTGCTGCAGAGCACCTTTCTGCGTGTGGTATCACTACACGGCCGTGTGTGCAGGCAGGAGCGCAAATGCTTCCTGTGCTGCAGCAATGGTTGGGTTTGGAGCTTCGCAGTAGAGGTTTGGGTGTAAAAATGGAAAGTGCTTTATTGTGAGTTTGTGTGAGGGTCTGGCAGGGTATGGACTGGATCCCAGGGCAGCAGTAACCACAGATTCCCTCGTTTACTGCCGCAGCAGGGGTGGCCAAGCATCTCGGCAATCCCTTCCCATCACCGTGAGTTTCTGCTGCAAAGCTTCCAGTGCTGGAGAGCGGTTGCCCAGAGCTGCTCGGTGTCCGTCCTGCAGGCGGTCGGCTGTCCCGAACCTGGGGACAGGACAAGTTGTTGGCATTTTACATGTGAACGTTTAAGAGAAGAATGTTGTACTGTTCAGATTACGTTCATGGTTAATTAAATTAAGAAAAAATACTTTGGGATGTGGCTGAAGGTTCAGCCAGAGCATTTGAGGTTTGGCCTCAGTGCCGCCATGCAGCAGGACGTGCTCCAAAGCCAGGACAGTGCCCGTCCCGTCCCGTCCCATCCCTGCGCTGCCCGTCCCGTCCGTGCAGGGTCCGTCCCGCAGCACCTCGGCACAGGGGTCCGTGCCGTGCTCCCTGCTCGTCCCAAGCTGTGCTGTTTGTAGCACTGAGGAAAGCGCAGACGCTGCAGCGTGGAAATAACGGGCAGAACTCTGTCTCCCACCCCCGGCAGGCTCCAGCAGCTCCGAAATAATTCAGCCCGTGTTGGCAAAGGCAGCTGCCAGTCATCAGCCTGGAGCTCCCGTACTGCACTGCTGTGTTTCCAGCGTCTCCCCCTTGTTCTGTGTATTTTCCATGTCTCTTTCCTCAGTCTTTTCAGATTAATAGCATTCCAACTCCTGGAGGAAATGCAGAAAAACGGCATGTTTAATTTTAATTTAGGAAAGCGTTTAGGTAGCAGCCTAGTTTCCTCGCTGCTGTCAATCAGGTTTTCTCAAGGCTGACATCAATTAGTTTAAAAATATTGAATGTAATTTTGCCTGACACAACATATTGCAGCCACTGCAAAATATAATTTATTTTAGAAGAAGAAATAATTAAACTAATTTGCATGTCAGTCAGCTGAGCTGGAATACCGAGGAGAGATGCTGCAATGGAAGATGACTTTTTTTTTTTTCCTCCCCTCTCCAGTCGCACTCAGCCTGGCACGTCCAACCCTCTGCCCGACCACTGCCCGGGTGCTGCTTGGCAGAGCCCTTCGAGGGCACGTTTCTGCCTTCCCGCAGCCCTCGTCCACCCAGTCTGCTGTTTGTCCTGGCAGTGGTACACGCCTGCCGAGCGTCTCCTTCTGTGTCGGGGTACGTGCGCACATTTCTGCGTACGTAGAGGAAGCACAGGTCAGAGCTTTTGGCCTCGCAGATGTGAAGCCTGCATTATTTAGCCTCTCATCACAGATGCGTTCCAACAATCTCACTCGCGCTTCTGACCACCATAAATTCAGTTTATGCCACACAAGTTACAGAAAACATATTTCAGAGATGTTTTGGAGATTATTTTTTTTTCAAATACATCCAACCATTTTTCATATTTTCCTCCCATAAATCCAGGCACTGGCTCAAAGGAAGAGGGAGGCTGATAAAGAAAGCATTTGAGGAACCTTCACATAGATCATGGTACAGCCAAAATAAAAAGAAGCCCATGGGCACCTCACTGGAAGAGTAGACAACGATGCAATGGTTGCATTTCTAACCTTAATGTTCCTAGAGATGTCAAATTTTAACCCTGTCACTAAGCCAGGAGTAAGCGTGTGCCTCGGGCTTCAGCGATTTTGGAAGGGGCAAAAGGAGAGCTTTTTTATGACAGGGTGCATTTAGAAAGGACAACTGTGCTTTGAGCTGCGCTCAGGGGAGCGGGACGTTAGTTATGGCTCTGGCAGAGGGGTCAGCGCGGGTCCTCGGCACTGTGCCATGGCGCATGGATGATCCCACTCGCGTGCATGGCATAAAACACTCCTGGCAGCTGCTCGCTGATGCTGTGGAATAGGACAGACCTATGGCTATGCCCAGCGCTAAATACGCTGATCGCATCCCTCCCGATGAGGCTGAGAGAGGTCATCTTGAAGGGAAGCTGCTGTGCTCAGGCTCACCCGGGTGTCCTGACCCGGCCCCGCAGAGCCGCCGTGGCACACGCTGTGCTGGCAGGTCCTGGGGAGAGTTCGGCAGCACCGGGATGGGCCCCCGCTCGCAGCTGGCTGGGGCACCGCGGGGCATCGGGGGAGGGACCGCTCCTGCGGGTCGCAGTTCGGAAGGGGAAGAGATGGGGTTCTGGGCTCTTCTTCCTCCCTTCTCTCTGCCTTTCTCTCGGCAGTGCCCCCAGGGCAATGCCAGCTCGCTTCAGAGCTGAGCAGCAGGGACCATTATCCGTCTTCCTGCGGGCTGAGGAGGGGGTGATGAGATGCTGTGGTCCTTCTTTGTGCAGGAATTGAACACTTTTTCCTCCTGCTCGTCTGTGGCCCCCGTGGGCACCAGGCGCACCCCTCCGCCTCCCCCGGGCTCCCCGCTGCCTCCCCCTCCCTCTCTCCCTGAAAGCAATTGCAGTTTATTTCACCGCACCAACATGCCTTTTAAAATAACACATCGTTCTAGGCTTTTAGTCACGACTTCTGCCTCCCTCCCCCGAAAACAACCATCTAATCACCAGAGCAGCTGGTCTGGGTGAGAAGGAGTGATAACGCGAGAACGGGGTGAAGGCAGCTCTGGGGAGGGGGCTTAGGTTCCCAGCTAATTATGGAGCAGAGCTAAATCTCCTCTCCCCTGGGTCCTCCCCCACCTGATCTGCGGGGGCCAGCATTAATTTTATAGACAAACAGGCAGCAGAGCTCTGCCCGAGCGAGGAGAGAGGCGTCGGGTCTGTCACAGTTGCAATCTCTGGGTGAAACAAAGGAGATGGAGTATGAGGGAGTTCTCGTTTCTGGAAGCACATGAGGTACTTCAGAAAACATTAGGCCCTCCGGAGTGATTTATAATCTTCTAGCGGGGGCTCAATGTACCTTTGCGGTGCGTGCCGTGGGGCAGAGTGGCACTGCAGTGAGTGGAGCTGTAAATGCGATCTATGGCCCATGTGCGGAGCGAGTCCAGAGGTGGACCAGTGGCTCCGTGTGCCCCTGAGGGAGGGGAGTGGGCTATGAGCCCCCCAGGACCGCTGCGAGCCCCCCAGGACCACTGCCTGTGCGAGGCACAGGCCGGCGAGTGCGGGGTGACAGAGCTGCCCCAGATCTTCCTGCATGACCCCGCCGTGCCAGCGGGCAGACGGTGCTCAAGTTCAAACTGCTGATGGCAGTGCAAAAATGGGTGTCAGCGTGCAAGACGCAGGTCCCAGGGCAGGAGCCTCGTGCCTTGGCTGGGAGCGTTCAACCCTGGGTCACCTGGGTGCGGTGGAGGTGTAGGTGGCAGATTTCATCACCACCCTGCACTGGTGGCTGATCCCAGCTGTTTCACGTCCCGGCTCTGCTTGCTCGCCTCTCAGCTGTTGCTGGTAGCCCCTGGGGTGGAAGGGTCAGGATCCCAGCCAGGGTGTGATGTTCTTGCATCCGAGTTGCCTTGTCCCCTCTTGATGCTGCCTGGCAGCAGCACAGATGCTCATCGGTGGTGACTGACCCTCATTGTGGGGACTTGCTCGGGGCTGCTCAGCTTTTCCAGGGGTAGATCAGGCCAACAGCAGCGTTTTGGGAGTCCTTGGTATGCAGCCCAGCAGTTGGGTTTCTTTACTGGAAAACGAGTGTGGTGAGGCTGAGCGATGCTCTGCGGGTGCCGCTGGTCCACAGACGGTGTGTGCCATGGGTGGGCAGAGGTGCAGAGCTGTGCGACCCTCTGCGCTGGCAGCAACTGCACGGCTGCGATGGCCTCTGGATGGACAGACGTGAGGAGGGTTTGCTCCCTGCTAGCAGCAGATGGCAATTCCTGCTGAAGCTCTGCTTCCTTTTTTGTTTCAGATAATCACTCACAGGTTTCGAGAGCATCTCTCCGTATCCGTATCCTGGACGTGAACGACAATCCACCTGAACTCGCCACCCCCTATGAAGCTGCTGTGTGCGAGGATGCCAAGCCGGGCCAGGTAGCGGGTGTCCCCCAGCCCTTCTCATGAGTCTCCATCAGCGCCTGCAGCAGTCTCGTGCTGCGAGCAGCGCTCTGGACCAGTGCCAGCCTGCCCATCCTTCCCCTTCTGCCTGAACATCTTCCCGTGCAGCTGCTGTCACGCTGGGAGCCACTTTGCTGGTGTCCTACAGCTAAACCTGTCTACAAGGGCAAAGGTTTATCCCTCGCTGTGGCAGACGCTGGTGATGCTCTGCTGGGCTGGACCGTGGGAGGGGCTGCGGAGGCAGCGCTGATTCTCACCTCTGCTTTCTCCTCACAGCTGATCCAGACAATAAGCGTTGTGGACCGTGATGAGCCTCAGAGCGGCCATCGTTTCTACTTCACACTGGCACCTGAAGCCACCAACAACCACCATTTTTCTCTGCTGGATATTAAGGGTAAGCCCTGCTGCGCCCTGCCCGGTGCAGGAAGGGAGACGGGGCTGTGGGCTTACAGTCCATCCATGCCAGCTGCAGCTCAGGATGCTTCGGGCACCCTGCAAGGTTCCTTGCCAACCTGAAATGGTGGGACTGGTCAGCTACCAGTTCGAATTTCCTCACGGAGGCTCTGCCAGCTTTCTTCTGCACCGCAGACAGGTCCAAAACTCTTCTTGTGCTGTCTGGTTAGCTTTCGATGTTTTCGGGGCTCTTGATCCCTTTCTTGATGGGAAATGTCCAACCTTCCCGCAGGCAAGATGATGATGTGGATTTACAGATGAACACACTCCCATTTTGAGTGTTAAGATTTACCCCTCTCCAAAGTAAATCCTGGACCTGCTGTGCTCCTGACAAACGGGATCAGCTCAGGATTCCTGGGAGGCAGCGGGGCCGTGCAGCAGCCAGCCCTCGGCCGTTGCGGGTTACCTGGGACATGGCCAGCAGAGCCAGATTCCCCATTAGGTGGTTCCAGAATGTGGTTCCTCTGCGTTTCCTGAGGCTCATCCTGTCCTTTAGGAAATGCAGCCAGGCAGGGAAGCTCTGGGGTTCTTTGCACCTCTGGGCGGAGCGGCTCCTGAGGAGTCGATCCCCACCTGCTGCTCTAAGCCACGGGGTGCGACGCGGGTTTTGCTGGCTGAGCCCTGGTCGCCAGTTGCATTTGCGGACTGCAAGCTCAGGCTGCGTTTGTGTGGATGATAACGATCCAGAAAGGTAGTTATCAGGCTGCTTCCTATTTTTGACTGGTGTTTTGGGTGAATTTAGGTGCTGACTGCAGTGGTATGTACAGCAGGGACCTTTGCAGATACCGAGATTTCTCCAGCCAGATGTGCCCTTACTTGGCAAAGGGGCCAGCCCAGAAGGAAGCCAGCAGCCCACGTTGAAATGCTGCTTTGTTCTGTTTTGTGGGTGCTTTTAAACCATTTTTTTTCTCCATTTTTGCAGTTTCATCATCTGTCAGAAGTCTGATTTAGTTTGTTCTGAGCTTATCAAAGGAACCCTCTGCTGATGTAAGATCTGCTTGCTCAGTTTGGTTCAGCATTATTAGGGACAGCCAAAATGGAACTTGCAGCAAAAAGCTTCAGACGTAATCACAGAAGGACCGATATTGCTTTGTGTCCTAAAAAGCGCAGCTGTCCCTGACCCGAGTCCCTCCCCCTGCACTGATGGGGCAGCTGTTCTCGAGGCCTTTTGCTTCTTATCGTGTAAGCAAGCTTTAATCCTCTGCAAGATTTTGTCCCACGCCCAGCGATTAACTCCCTTCACTTTCTCTGAAGGACCTTATAAAAACGTGCTGAGTTACACCCCGGTGTCTGTCCCTACCCAGACCCCTCCAGGAGCTACGAGGGGCCCGGGGCCGCGCTCCCTGCTCCGAGCCGGGATGTCTGCTGCAGCTGGACTGCGATCCCACAGCCATCGCTGCCGCTCCTCCCGTCTGGCAGGAGGGACCTGACCAGAGGTGGCTGGAGCTCGGCAGGGGCTGCTTCGCTGCCCGGTGCTGGGTGGGAATCGCCCCCCGTCCGCTCAGCCGGGGTTCACCAGCAGCAGCCCGAGAGCTGCCGTTGCAGGAGGGTGCAGGACGCGGGCTCACGGGCCGCTACCTCCTCCGGAGCTGCTGCTCTCTTGAGTGGGATGAGGCTCTCGTTGCACGGGGTAATCCTTCGTGCTAAACGAGCCCACAAACTTTGCATGTGGTGCAACACTGCATAAAATGAGTAAAAGCTGGCATCACCTCCCGCCTTCTGTTCTCGGGAAAACAAATGCTGTTCTTGCAGGGTTATTCCCAGGGTGTTTGGAGACCCTCCCAATTGCCAAGCAATGCTGTCTTCCACAGCACGAGGAGGCGGCTGCCTGTGCAGATGGAGACACCCCTCATTTCTAACGTGTGTGCGTTTTGGTGTCATCTCCCTTCCTTTGATTTCCCCCCCCGCTTTTCTCCAGCCCATTGAGTGCCCTGGGTGCACTCACCTTCGCCCCCTGCTCTCGTGGGTTCCCCTGCTGCATCCTCCTTTGTCCCCCCCTTTGCCTCCCTCACGTGCGTTCACCCCTCTTGCACTTGTCTCTGCTCCTCCATATAAATATCAGTGGTGACAAACTGCTACCACCAGCCCATCTGTTTCTTTGTACAAATTTGTAGCCAGTTTTGAAACGTGATTTATAAATATTGCTTTTGCAGCCAAGGAGTGACACTGATGGATGTCAGCACAGATGGATTCACTAAGCTCTCGCTTAAATCCTTCTTCTCCCTTTTGCTTTGCACCTACATCCCTCGGCTCCTGCAAGGCAGCGGAAAGCCACCTCGGGAGGGTGACTTGTCCTCAGCACGGCAGGGACCAGCATCTCCTCGGGACTGCTGCCGTTAGGGTTCGCCAGGCAGGGCAGGAGCAGCCAGCCCTGGCAGGGTCGGTGGGGTCGGTGGGGAGCCCGGGTGGCTCTGGCCAGCAGCGAGGTAACCGCGAGCTGCCGGAGAGATGTCGGAGGGGTCGGCTGCTCGGGCAGGCACCTCGCTGGCAAAGCTGACCCCGCAGGGGGCTGGAGGAGCAGAAGGAGTGAGAGGAGGTTAAATGTTAAAGCGCAGAGCCCTGTCGCAGGGGTGGGAGCAGAGCCAGGCCGGGTAGCGCAGGAGGGCAGGAGAGGACGCTGAGCGCTCTTCTAGGGTTCCTCATGGGCAGCATGGAGGAAGGCTGCGAGGGTTTTAGGGAAAGCCCAGGGTGATCGATGGGGCAGCCTGTCCATCAGATGAAGAGCTTGTGGAGTACCTGCTAGTAAGCGAGCGTATGGCAGTGGTCACAGGGCAGCTCTGCTGCAGCCTGATACCGTCGCGACGCAGTCAGGACACTGCTGCTTGCCCAAAACCTTCTGGGTCAGCCCCCAGTGCAGCCAAAACTGCCGGGAGTGGGGATGGCCGTAGCAAAGGACCTGCGGTTAACTCCCACAGCCCCGCTCATCAGCTCCCAGCGGCGCGCAGAGCTGCCTTGGCTCTGATGCTCTGGGTCAGAGCTACAAGAGCAAAAGGTGACCCTGCAGGAGACCTTGTGTTACCTGAGTTGTAGCTGGTTTGCAGGAGCCAGGCTTTTGGAAACAGAGCTGTTTGCTACTAGCATCTGTCTTTCCTTGCTTTTGTTCTGTCCAAGGGAGTACTGAAGCACTTCCTAATTCATCAGACGAGGAATAAATGTCGTGTGTGGTAACAACGGCCCCAATTCAGAAGGAAGATGCCCAGCAGATGAAGCGCCTAAAGGAAGAGAGAGAATTGGAAAAGCTGACCTCACCCAGGTCCAATTGGTGCCATTCCAAAGGCATTCACCATCCTCTGCCTCCTAACTCACCTTTTGCTGGGTCTTTCTGGCCTGAGAAAATTGATTACAGAAGAATCAAAGGCAATTAAAGCCTGAAATCATGTTCTCCAAGAAATGCTAATTGTGTTGGAAGGGATGGTAGAAAGCATCCAAGCCCGGCAACCTGGAAGGGGTGCTAGATAATATGGTGCGACACATGGAGCTACTGACTCCAGAGCTCAAGGGCTAGGCAAGCAGATGTCTGAACTCTCTGCAGGTCTCATTAAGAGCATGTAATGGGTGATAGAAGATCTGAAAATCGTAACAATCAAAAGCAAAATGTTTGGATTTGAGGATTGCCTCAGGATAGAGGAAGCCTCCTCCAGCCCCACAGGGATGCCGTTCACAGCAGGAGCCGCATAGATGCTGATCTGACAGGGGGTGAAAAAGAGCACCAAATCTCCGAGGGGGCTGAGCGAAAGGTAAACGAGCAGCAGTGGTGCTGTGGCCTGGCACCCAGAGGATTTGGGACAAGGAAGAGGCCAAAGGGAAAAATCAGATTATTCTCCCACCAGCTGCACCCGCCAGGGGCTGGAGAGGGGGTCTGCTCCTTTTGGGCAGCTCCAGTGTGGCCGCAAACCTGGCCGGAAACCATCTGCACGTCCCTGGAGCTGGCGTGCTCGGGCACCGGAGCTGCAGAACAACTGCCAGAGAAGGGGAAGGCAGACGCTTGTGTGGCCCCAGGAGTGTGGGAGAGGGCAGGGATATCGAAATCCAAACTGGAGGCAGCTTGCTCCCTTCTGCTACCCTAGCGCTGCTCAAGATTGAGTTATGAGAAGAATTTATTAGTTCTGTCTTTGAAGCTGCCAAGAGCCTCTTTGGAGAGGGAGTCTGAGAGACTTAATTATTTTTTTATTCCTAGTGATGTTGCGCTACCACCAGAGTATATTGGCTTCCTGAACTTTCCTCTTACAGCAGTATTGACTGGTCCCTGCACACACTCAACTCACGTTGGTTTCTGCCTTGTCTGGTGACGTGCTGCTCGAGCAGGCAGAGGTGCCGTCTCCTGTCCGTCGCACAAGGCGGTATGATGCGACACGGGGTAACACCGCTGTGTGGTCAGGGAGAGGGCGGCATGGGAAAAATGCGGAGGAGATGTCAGTTTATGTAGCAAGATGGCAATGAGAGTAAATGGTTTGGCTTGGGGCTTCAGAGAGTACATGGCACAACCCTTAGAGCGGTGTGACCGTAACACAAAGAGCAACTGGGTGAGGACTGGGCAGGAAAACATAAGCATGGTGATCCACTCTTGTCTGTGCAGGAATGCTGTGGATTACCATCTGCTCAAATTTCAGTACCACCACCTGGGAAATACTGCTCCTCAACCTCATGACCCCAAAAATGGACTCAGCACAAAGCTGCTACAGAGGCAGAGACACGAGAGGCTGCAGGACCAGCCCTGCCTGGCTTTTCTTTCCAACGATTCGGGCTGTGCCGATACTAACAAATCTACACCAAGACACACATCCTGAAGCAACTGCCTTGGGTCAGCTGCATGCAAGGAAACAACTGTACCTAGAGAAACGATGATGTTTTGTAGGAGGTTGCTTCGGATGCATTTTCCAGGATACATTTTCCCAGATCTGGGCAAAATTTTCTTCACTTCTGTGATCAAATAGACTACATTGCATGGCAGCAGCGCTGCTTTTTCTGGAGTCTCTCAGAAGGGAATACAGAAGAAGTTTGCAAGTAACAGGGGTGTAAACACCCAACAGAGAAAACAGTTGTGGAGCTGTGGGCGCAGCGGGTGGGCAGCAAGGAGGAGACTGGAGCCGTCCCAGTGCCTGGAGGGGGCTGGTCTCTGCCAGACTGGGGTCTGGCTGTCCAGCCCCGGTGGGCAATGTCGTAGGTGTAGACATGACATTTCTGTGGATCTCCCTCCTGTAGGAAGTGCTCATGTCACCCTGTTCAAGAGAGAAAATGTCGTTTCATGTTTGAAATAGTGTTTTGTAGTTGTGATTTTTGTGTCTCTCCCTAGCACCGAGTTTTGGGTGACAGAGCAAGACCTCAGCCCCTTCCTGAGCTGAGGTTTCTCAGAGCAGAGCTGTCTTTCGTGCCGCTGATATATTTAAGTAATGGCTGCTTTATTTTGACATTGTGGGTTCGGCAGTGAAAATATTTCTCTTTCCCATACTCGGAGGCGAAGGGGCTCAGCGGCGCAACGTGCTGTCTCAGCTGAGCTGAGCTGAGGTTAGTGGCTGCCTCTCTGTGACTTGGACCTGTATTTCCTCTTGATTTCTAGAAACTGTTCCTAAAAATACAGTGTGCCTTGTGGCAGGTCCCTCGCAGGAGGTGGAGCTGGCTGTACACAGAAGGGGAGTCTCCAGCCTTCTGCTGCATTTCCAGAGAGGTGGGGAGCTGGTGCTGCGCCTGCATTTACGCAGCCCTAAAGAGGTGCTCGCCCGGGCGGCTGGGAGACATCCCAAGCACAGTGGTTCATCAGACCTGGGCCAGAGATGGGCTGAGCAGCACGTGGAGGTACAGGGCTGTGTGCACGGGGATCCTCCGAGCCAGCATCCGACCACGAGCTCAGGCTGGTTACTTGACCGGTGTGACAGTGCCAGCAAAGGCGACCTTCCCGGGCTGAGGGCCAGAGCCTTTCGAGCTCACAGCAAGTGGGTCTGTCCCATTTGTCCTGTGGCTTCATCTCTACTGGGTCCAAATGCCCGAGGCTTATGTTTGGCGGAGCTAGCTAGGAGTTAGTCCTAGCCTCCTGCTGAGATGGTGCCATTAACGTTATTTATATCTCCCTGCTATGCTGCAGCAAGATGAGGGAGCAGCACCAAGTTAGATCTTGTTACCTTTGTGCAAACGATTAGCATAACAATAATTTATTATTTTTTTCCCCTAGCTCATCCTTGGTAGGCAATAGGCAGCTTCTCAGCAGGTTCTCCTGCGGTCAGGCTGCCGCACGTGCTTCAGCCTCCTTCAGCCTGGGGGGCTGGTGCTCCCCTGCTCCTCCTGACAGCTCTGCCGAGTTGCCTCCGTGCTGGGGCCATGTGCTGCTCCAGGAGTCTCAGCCACGGTGGCAGATGTCCTGCAGGACCAGGTGGCTGCCCAGGCAGAGGGTCGGTGGTCCCTGCCTCACGTGCAGAGAAGCTGGGCAATGGATGCGGTGCAGAAAGAACGTGCTCTTCGCTGTGGGCAATCCCCTCCACGCGCTGGTGACGCTGCAGCACTCGGATCACATCTCACTCGAAGCGTGGGTTGGTGCTGGGGCTGCAGCCTTGCAGGCGGAGCGCTGACGTTGCATGCAGTATCTCCCTTCCGAGGCAAACTGTCCCCAGATCGACTCGTGCAAGCCTTTGCCTTACTGCTGTCTTCTGCTCCGTGCTGCTGAGGATGTTGCCTGCCTGAAGTCTGCTGCTCTAAACAGGGATGAGTGAGGTTACCTGGAAAATTCCCTTAATGGATAAAAGATGCTACATACAAAGGAAGGGTTTTTTCCTAGTGACCTGCAGCACAGTTCAGTGTGCATGAATAAGATCTGGTTTTGGATATCGCCCTTGTGGCATTCAGTGCAGCCTCCAAATGTTGGCTGGTGTGGTCTTCTCTCCGGTGTCTTCGCCTTTCCCCTGCGCTGAGCCCTTCAAGGCAGACCTGTGCTCTCAGATGAACTGGAAGAGATTACTTTCCCCCTGTCTCCTTTATGCTGGAACCCCAGCTCTCCCCAGCTCTCCCCAGCTCTCCCCAGCTGGGGTGCCAAAGGCTGCGCTCTCCCCAGCAACACGGCCGTATTCTGGCAACACAGAAGACTCTGGTGGACTGAGCCCAGAAACCTGACGATAGGAAGCAGCAATCTGGTGTGTAGCACCACGACAGCCGAGCGCTGTTTTGGGCACAAGCCCGTGCACTGCTGCCTCCCCTCTGGGCACAGACAGCCCATCTTCCTCGCTCCTGCTGCGCGTAGCCACGGTCGCCTCCACGCGCCGGGTGGGCTTCGCCTCCGCACCCGTGTGTCAGCATGGGGGGCACGGATTGCCCCAGCTCCTCTTCCAGACCGCCCTGAAGCAGAGACCAGCCTTGCTCCCTTTGCTGGGGCTGGTTGGGCAGGTCGTCTGTGCCTCTGCCGTTCGTACTGGCAGGGCTGGGCAAGGGCTCAGCGCTGGGATCCTGGCAGACTCTGCCCAAACTGCCTTGCCCCCAGCCCCGAGCAGCTCGGGGGGGAGATGGGCTCCGTGCTCTGCTCTGCCCCGGCCGCTGCGCGGCGTCTCCAGGATCTGCCCCGCTTCCCGTCTGGCCGGTGGATCTTCCCCGTCCCGCGGCTCGGCGTGTGCCCGCCCCTCTGCTCTGCTCCTGGCTCGCCTGCTGTCCCCGCCGTGCCCCGTGCGCTCCCGTGCAGCACCCGATCCATACGGCAATTTCCGCGGTGGCAGGCAGCCCAAGAGCCGGAATTAGAATGGATGTCTTTTCCGATCGAAGAGCTGATTGATACAGAAAGGGGCCAGTCCGGCATAAATCAGGCGCAATGAGGAGAGAGTCTGTAGACAGCAGCACCTTGCTGTGAGCGGGCCAATCTACGTTTTATTAGATAAAGACTGCAGACAGTCGGCAGCCACTTCTGACATCTGGCCGCACTCGTTCAGCTACTGTTCAATCCCTTCCCCGCTCTGCTGCTGGCTGGCAGCGAGTAGAACACATGAGCAAGGAGCCGAGCTGATTTTTCGGTCCCTGTTCCTACCCTCCCTCCTCCAGGTCGTCCTGGGCGCAGCTGCTGGTTGGGTTCATCTCTGGCGCCCAGGCCCTGGAGGAGCCCATGGAGTGGCCGTGTTAATGGGATCGTAATGGGTTATGCTGTGCCGGCTGAGCCCCTGGAACAGCAGGGTTTGAGCAGATGGGATGGAGGATGGCTGGCTTGGCTGGGAGGCTTGGAAGGAGCTCTGCCTGCTCCTTCAGAAGTTACAAAGGATCCTGAGGGTATTTTGCCCTCCAGCTGAGGCAGGACCCTTCACCCGCGGCGCTCAGGTTTGGAAGCAGTAACTGCTCTTGCAGGTTCAGTGCCACCTGCAGACCCCTGTCCGCTGTGGTCTCCATGTCGGCAACTGATTTTTATCCTGGTTCCTGCTCTGTGCCACCCTCAGAGGGTCTTCTGGAAGGTTTTTTTCCCCTCTCTCTGCTCCAACTGTGTTGTTTGTCAGCACAGCTCAGATACCCACGTGCTGTTTCTCCTGTGTTGGGTTCGCCATGCCCTGGGCACGCTGGCCGGGGAGACACTGGGCTGGCCCCAAGGTTCCCATCTAAGGAGCATGTGCTGGAGCAGAGCTGGCTACCTCCAGACGCTCGGGCTGCTGAGGGGCTATAGTGCAGGGGAGCCATGAGCTGACTCCCTGCTTCCCCGTGATGGAGAGGAGGGAGGCCCCATCCCCTCTTTGGGTGGTTGCTGGAGTTGGCACACGAACAACCCCTGTTCATTTTGAGCGTGGAGGAGCTCCTGGTGAGTCCTGCTGGCTGTGCCATGGGGGTGACTTTGCTGTGGTTTTACTTTTTCCCTGCAGACAACACGGCTGCGGTGCACACACAGAGAATGGGCTTCAATCGCCAGGAGCAGGACGTGTACTTGCTCCCCATTTTGGTGGTGGACAGTGGCCCACCGGCCCTCAGCAGCACGGGGACTCTGACCATCCGTGTCTGCGGCTGTGACAGCAACGGGGCCATCCAGTCCTGCAACAGCACAGCCTACGTCGTATCAGCTACGCTGAGCCCCGGTGCCCTCATCGCACTGCTGGTGTGCGTCCTCATTCTGGTCGGTGAGTGCCCGCCTGTCCCCCAGCATTCTCCTGTCCTGTCCCTTCTCCTCTCCACCCAGCACCACACCAACAAGCGCAGGCGGTTGCTGTGGGCACGATGCCGGCTCCTCTGCCAGCTGTCTTCTTGCTGGTAGCTCCAGCGTGTGGGGCAAGAAGCCTGTCCCCCTGCCAGTGGGGGAACCATCAGGGGAGCTCCCATGTTTGCCCCAGCTCGCAGGCGCTGGGCTCGCAGGGCAGCCGGAGCAGGGGTCCCTGCGGGCAGGCAGGTGGGCTACTGCCCAGCGGAGGCTGGAGAGGTGCTGGCTTGTTCCCTGCCTTATGGGGCAAGAGCTGAGAGCTGCTCGCAGGTGCTGTGCCGTGCCCACAGCAGACGGGGCACCTGTGCATCCCAGTGAGGTGGCCAAGGGTGGCAAAATGTGGGGCGTGCAGTTGTGCTCTTACCTCGGAACGTGGGGATGGTCAGTGTTAGAGTGTGCATGAGTGCATGGGCAGGACACTGAGCTGGGGTGCTCACAAACCAGAGCATTGCCCGCACCCTGGGGGTGCTGCTGGCTGCCACTCACACGCTGGCAGAAGCTTGTGCTGGGCCACCATGGCACAGTGTGAAGGTGCAGGGGAGGTGTGGGCTTGTGCGCACGTGGGAAGGGGCTCTGAGAGAGGGGTGTTGCAGTGCCCTCAGGTTTAGCATAGGGCAGTTGATGGACGCTGCTGCTGAAAGCCCTCCAGCGTTGGTGCATGCTCACAGCTGGCTCCTGAGGGCTGTCTGGACATCTGTGGAAGCCAGCGCATTGTTCAGTGAAGTCTCCTCTCCTTGGCACAACTCTGCTCCCCGTCTCCTGCTGTGTCTCCGTTTAGAAAACCCTTTCCCACAGGGTGCACTTTACACTGGTTTCATTTTCCAACGCAGCGCAAACAAATTTCTGCCTAATTGCCCAAACGAATAAAGTGCACATCGGTGCTTTAAAGGTGATGGGATGAATGGATGATGATCCGGGACACATCTGCGGCTCATTGCTCAGGCTCTGTGCCATCTGCTCCACATTCACCCTCCTAACATTTGGCTGCTGCCGTGATTCACGCACCCCCTTTTCCTACTCATCTTCTGCAGAATCCATCCGTTTGTCTGTCCAGCCGTGCGTTCATCCATCTGTCCCTCCTGTCTCAGCGGTCACGCTGCGTGGGAAAGGAAGCTCCCGGTCTGCACTGGGGCCCGGGCAAACCTCTCTCACAGCACAGCTGCTGCTGGATGAGCTTGGCTGATAGGAAGGGGCTGCTGGTGGTCTCGGCTGCGGGGGTCCCTGTGCCGGAGGGTGCTGTGCCCCTGCACCCTGCCGCTGAGCACCGGCCGTCCTTGCCCCGGCAGGAGCGCGGCTGGCACAAGCCCCTGCGCCCATCTGACCGTCTCTTCCTTTCCCAGTGCTGGTCCTTCTGATCCTCACGCTGAAGCGACACCACAAAAGCCACCTGACATCCGAGGATGACGAGGACATGAGGGACAATGTCATCAAATACAACGATGAAGGGGGTGGCGAGCAGGACACAGAGGCCTATGACATGTCAGCCCTGCGCAGCCTCTACGACTTCAGTGAGATCAAAGGCGGCGACGGAGGCGGGGGTCCGGGAGAGGGGGTTCTGAGCGGAAACCCGGCCTCCGAGCTCCATGCCCTCCCGCAGTGGGTGCAGAGCCCGGACCTGGATTTCTCCGTGTTCAGAGACTATATCTGCAAGAAGGTGGAGCAGGCGGACGAGGACCTCTCCGTGCCGCCCTACGACTCGTTCCAGACCTACGCCTTCGAGGGTTCGGACTCCCCCGTGCCCTCCCTGAGCTCCATCAACACCTGGTCCAGCGGCTCGGAGCAGGACTTCTCCTACCTGGGGGTCTGGGGGCCGCGGTTCCGGCAGCTGGCAGCGCTCTACGCTGGGCGCAGGGGCGAGGAGGACAGCGAGGAGTCCTAGCCGTCCCGCCGGCACCACGCGAGGCTCCCGGTGCCTCCTGGACTGGGGCTCTGTGCCATGAGGTTCCGTGCGGGGACAGCGTGCGCCTCCGGCCGGGCTCGGTGGCTGCCAGAGAGGGGCTGCACCGTGTGGCCGGGGAGTGCCGGGCGACGTGCTCCTCGGCAGCTGCCTCCTGCGCCGGGCACCCCTGCACCCGCACGGCAATGCCGGCGTGCCCAAAGGAGCCGCTGCGGCCATCGTCATCTCCTTAATACCAGTCTCCATTAAAGCACTACACATTAATTTAAGAAAGAGAAAATCTAATTCAAGAGAGTTTGGACAGGGTTTCTCCCCCACAAATTATCATTTAAATAGATCTGTTCGGTGAGCCCAGTTCAGGAGAGGAAGAGCAAACCGGGAGCCTTTTGTCGTCTAAATTGTTTTTGTCACTTGAGTCAGAGCATTTGAAGTGCTTTGATTTCTTTAAGAGCTTTCCTTGCAGAGGGAAACAAGCTTTTAACTTCCGTTCAGCTTTTTCCCCCTTAGGTTCACTGGCTTTTTGGAGTCCTTCTTCTCTGCGCGTGGGCTCCTCAGCAGCATCAGAGGGAGCATGTGGCACTGGAGATGCACGTGCTGGATGTGGGCTCCGGGGTCACATCCTGCACGGAGCGACCGCTGCACTAGAGTTCACTTCAAAACACACTTTGCCTCTAAGCTGCAATTGCTTCACCTCTTGGTTCTTAGAGCTTTCTTGGGGTTATCAAAGATGCTTATGATTTTGAAGGGGCTCTCCCTGCACAGCGGACGTTGTCTGTAAGGTCCTGACGTGCCCCATGGCCCCGGTGATGGATAGGGATGTCCCGTGTGCCGCCGAGGCACGGTGCTGTGGCCTGAGCCGCGGAGCAGCTGCAGTGCTGGGGAGCGCTGTCGGAGGGGCGCAGAGCAGTGGTCCCCACGTCGGCTGTGCCGGCCCCTCGGGGCGGGCTGGGCCTGGGTCTGCAGGGCTCTCGGCCAAGTGCTAGTTTCTACCAAATGGCATGGGCTGTGCAGGGCAGGAGGTGTGACTGGCCTTCAGAGGTGGGGGCGAGGATCATGGCTAGAGGATCATGCTGTAGGGCGCGAGAGAACCCCAACCGTCTGGTTTGGAGGGATAATTCCTGCTTACACCCAGCTGACAGCAAAGCATCACCATCCGCGATAGAAAAGCCATCCCCAGGACACGGGCATGAGGCCAGATCCTGCTGGCGCTGCTGCACAGCTGAGCTGGTTGGTGCAGGCTGGGCAGCGGGTCTGTGACACCTCGGGGTACCCGGGGTGTCTCCACCCCGCACAGTGCCCTGCAAGAAACCTGCCTGAACTCCCACAGCAGGGCTGCCTTTGCACGAAATCTCTGGTTTTGAGAGGCAGATCAGGAGGAGCTGTCGGGCTGTGCTGTTGCTCCTCGGGCTGCAGATGATGCTGGAGGGAAGCGCTCGGTGCCCTGCGCCTTTCCAGTCTGCTGACTTCCCCTGGGGTAAATTGAGCAGCGCTTTGAGCAACACCCCCGGGCAGCTTCTCAGGCTGTGCTGGCTAGTGCGGCTCCTTATCTGTTCCTGTTGGAAAAAAAATCAATTATATCATTGATAGGTAACTGATAAGGTCTCCCAAGGCCTGACACATCCTGGGCTTGTCATTGGGTTTGTCCTTTTAGTTTAGCCACAGACAGTGTGTTCTATCCTTGGAGAAGGTTTAAATGTAAATGTACCCGCGTGTTCATTTTTTACTGTGTTTTGCTTCCCGGCTGCTGGTGTTGGTCCTTTGGCTGCAGCACGAGACCTGACAGTGGAGAAGGGCAGGACGCATCCTTGCCACGGCTCCTGCCCTCGGCTGCTCCTGCCCTTGGCTGTTCCTGCCCGCTGCAGCCACGTCCACCCACGCGGGAGCCGCAGCTCAGCTTTCACGCTGGGACCGGGAGCTGCTCGCTTCTCAGGGTCTCTCCAGTCTCCCCCCTCAAAGGAGGCGGCAGGCGCCCCGCTGCTGGCACCCGCGCTCCGGCGTGCTGCTGGTTCACTGTGATGATGCTGGGAAGGCAGCGGGGCCAACGGGCTGCTTCACGCCGGCCCTCCAGTGCTGGCTCCGGCCACTCCGCCTCAGGCAGGTGATGCCCCAAACCCCAGAGCAGGAGAATGGAGAAAGCCCTCTCTTTCCTCAGGAACGTGTTCGTCTTTTCCCTCTGGGCTGCAGAGCTGTGCCCTCGCCCCTCCGGAGCTGGCCCTTCCTCTAGCAAAAGTGTTGTGCAATAGCAGGGCTCTGTCCCTAGGAGATGGGGTCTGACAGGGTACGTGTTTAGTAACCCTCCCACCGGGTTATTCTCCATCCCCTACCAGCCAGTCCTCCCCAACGCGCATGCACGCACGCTTGCGGTTTAATTTCTATCCCACATGTAAATACGGGAGGAGCGCGGTGCCGAGTGAGCCGGCCGCTCCACGCAGTGCTGCCCCGCACCCCCTGCCCACCCGCACCCGGCAGGAGGAGCTGGCAGCTGCCACAATGTCTGATGGAGTCACTTTGGTTTCCTTTCTCTACCCAAATGAAATTAGGAGGTTGATTTCCTCACCCTTGTTATTTTTTCAAGGTCTTTCTAGGACCTGGAAATAAATTATTTCCTTGTCGTCTAGCCTGAGTCTTATTTGCTTATTTTGTCTTGTTTCGTTTCCTCGCATTGCGCTGTCACCACGGTCCCATCGGCACCTTCCCAGCGGGACCGGGCAGGCTGCCGTGCCGGCAGGACGGACCACGGCACAGCCCAGCGCGGCGTCTTCCCTGCCAGGAGCCGGCAGCCAAACCTCCTGCCTCCCGCAGCAAGTTCCCACCGGCAGGACGCTGCTTCTCTAGCTTCTTCCTGATTTCCATTGAAATGCTCATCAGAAAAAGCTTCTTCACGAGAAGGGTCAGTTATTCTGTCTGAATTTGAAGGAAATGTTGAAAAAAAAAATTGCCCTTGGCTTTCTCCATCTCTTCAAGAAGAGAAAGACAGGTTGTGCTTTGAGTAGCACAGCTGCAGTGCCTGCCTGCCGTGTCTGCTCCCAGCAGCAGCCACCCCAGCACCGGGGTCCGGGGTCGGAGCCGCCACAGCTGGGCACAGGCTCCTCAGCGCGGTCCCAGAAGCACTGCCCCCGTGGGAGAACGGCAGCAGCACGTCCTGCGAGGGGGTCATCGTTCCCTCGTCCTGCAGAACAACACCACAAAGAATAAGAGGCAAACTGCACACCAAGCGACAAAAGAAAGTTTGATGATGCATCTTCACGATCTGCCTGTTTCAGCCAACAGAGTTCCTTAGTGTTCTTTAAAAAGTGCTTCTTCAGTGTTGTTCTCTTGAAGTTCATGAACAGCCTCATGGCTGACCAGCTGATCACTCATGGGCACGGATCCAGGTCATGTACTCCTTCCCAGCTTCAATACAGCTGGGAATGGGTTGTCAGTTGTCAATGGGTTTTGTTACCGTGACCCGTTCTCACATTGGCAATGGTGTGTATTACAGCAGCGTTCAGTTATCGGCTGCAGCAAAAATCCCCTTCATATTCAGCTTTAATACTGAGATGATGCAAATAAATGACACCCTAGCCTGACCACAGGTAAACCAATCGCTGGTGGTTTTCTTGATGGCAAGGGACTGGGGAACGAGCAACGTGTGAATGGAAAACAAGCATGACCCTCCCTGGGCCCAGGAAGCCTGGCCAAGGCGTGCAGCCGCGAACGCTCCGGCCCCCGTCGGTGGTGGCAGCACGCCGCAGAGGGCTGGATGTGGCACACCACAGCCGGACGGCACAGAGAGAGGGGGACGTGCGCTAAACTCTGTGGTGGCATCAATGTAGGTCAGCAGATAGCACAGGCAGAATTTAAACCTCTCCATAAAGTGACAGTCGTTTAAATAGCATCTTGCAGTCCTCGATCCGAAACAGACTTATTGATCCCTGAGGTCTTTAAGCGTTTCCGTATCCTTCACCATCCCCGTGCCTCCACTCCCATCTATTCACTAAATGTTGTCGAAGAAGCATCTGGTGACCTTTGACGACAGCAGTTAGTGGGATGCTGTAACAGAAGGGAGGAGTCTTGAGGCCGGAGGGTTTTTCGGACGGGCAAGGTGTGCTGCCAGACCTCAGTGTACGCACTACTTTTCTTTTCACAGTTGCAGCGAGTGCCTCTATAGCTGCCAGCCTTGAGGAGGCCTTTTTGCGAGCATCATCATTAATGGCCCCCACACAGCGAGTGTGTCAGCAGTGCACTCACAGCTCTATGCTATGGCTGTTCTGGACACGTCGGCCAGTTGCGGTGTGCAGAGGTACTGACGGTTGCTGGGTGTTTGTACCCCGGGTTTTCAGGCCAGGACCTTAGCAACAAGAGCTCTCATGTCCCAGCTGCAGCCAGATGTGCTCTCTTTGACTCCTGCTGTCCAACTTCAGGCACGCAAACAAGCAGCCGAGCTACCTTGGGACTCTGGGGATCAGGTGGGCTGGATCATCCTAGGAACTCCCCGTTGGCAGAGGAAGCGCCTGCAGTTAGTGTGCTCCTAACGAAGGAGGTAACAAGTGCCGAGCATTGAGTGTGATGAGCCTGGGCCGTGCAGAAGGATTTGCTTCTTGATATTGTGGAGGAATGGAGAGAGCTCAAAGCAACAAATTGCCAGCCGGAACCAGACCCTTGACTACAAAAGAGGAGGATTATTGAGAGCTCTGATTGCAGAAGCATCTGTGAAGATGTTTTAAGAGCTCCATGCCCCCTCAACCCAGCCCCTTTTGAGGAAATCTTTCTATAGCAACTTCTCTCTCTTCAGCAGTTGCACAGCAGCCTCTGGCTCCTTGCAGGGCAGGGCAAGGACAGGCTGATCTCCTCCTTGCTCCTGCAGGAGAGGAAGCCGGTCCTGCTCTGCGGACTGGTGTCCAGCGACAGGACTGTCTGAGCTCCAGGGGCCGAGCTGGCCGGCTGGGCAGAGCCAAAGGCTGCTCTGCTGGTGAGTGTGGAACGAAGATGCTTCTTCCAGGTCGGTTTTCTCACATCAGAGGCAGCCCTGGGGGTGTGGAACACGCAGCAGCATGAGCAGAGGGCTCCCAGCTCGTTAACGATGCCCGCGTTTGTCTGTGTGTAGCGGGGCAGTGGGTGCACAGGATAGGCAGTCGCTGGGCAGAGCGGGGTGCTGTAGGAGCAAAGCGGTGCGTGCGGAGGACACAGCCGCGAGCTCGGAAGGCGATGGCGGCGGTGGGAACCTGGCGGTGCTGTGCCCCGCGCGCTGACGCCTGCGGCTTCGGGAGGTTCTTTGCCCGCAGGCAGTCTGCTGCGGAGAGCTGCTTCGCAGGAGCAGAGCGCGGCAGCTCCAGCGGTGCTGCTTTGTCCGGTGTTTTGGCCAAAGAGCGACTGCTCGCCGAGTGCCCTGGCTCCTGCGGGGCTCCGTGTCCTTGCACGGGGCATCTGGCACCTGCATGCGAGTCACCCCCTCGCTACCCCGCTCCGAGGCAGAGGCACGATCCTCGCCACACGGGATGCAGCCTGCGGCTGTCTGCTGGCACAGCACCGTGGCATTTGCCACTATCGCAGAATCACAGAATCATTTAGGTTGGAAAAGACCTTTAAGATCACGTTCTGAACGAGTCCTTCAAGGTCGGTGCCCCTGTGCTACGTTGGCGGGTGGATAGCACAGCCCCGCTCCCGGCCCCAGCGCAGGGACGCTGCAGCGGTCACCTCTATCGCCTTCGCTCTGAGCCACGGCGAGCTCCAGAAGGCAAGGTGTCCAAGCCTCCTCCAGAGAGTTATTTACAAAAGATGGATGTGATCCGCTGGGATCATCAAGGGGAAATGAAAAAAGGGCAGTGATACCTGCACCCCCAGGAGAAAAATACATCTCTGGTAACTGAGTGCAAGCAAGGCCGTGTACGCCTCTGCCTCCCGCTCGCGTTGGTAATACGCTGCTCAGGAAGGTGATCGCTTTTCCCCCCATATCCTCCGAGGAAGCTGCTCTGTCACCAGAAAGCTGACTCCTTTAACCACCTCTGCCACAGCTAATATCACAGCTCCCTGCATCCTTTCATTTACCGAGCCCTTGAGCTTTCTTTAGGGTTGGTATCAGACTCTCGCTGCTCAGCATAATCTCAATTTTGTATCTCTGCTCTTTGTGCTCAGTGCAGACAGCGGCTGTGTCTTGTCAGAGGTTTCTTGCTGTGCCGCGGTGCTCCAGTTTGTGCCTTCTCCTTGCTGTGGCTCCGCTGCCTCCCAGACCATCCCAGGAATGTTTCCAGCATCCCGGAGGTGCCCTAGGCTTGTGGTCTGCGGCAGCAGGTATTCCTTCCCACTCACTGGCAGGGACTGAGTTTCCAGGCAGCTGTCACAGCTATGTGTTGCCGCAGCCAGAGAAGTTAGAGATACAAAATCTTTGAATTTTACTTGGCCTTGGAGTCTCGCTCCTGGGCAGTCAGTCGGTGGGGCTGACATCTCCCCCTCTCGTCTTGCTGAGCACACCGGGGCAGTGCGGTGGAGAATGGGCGTTGCTGCTGTTTGCCAGGACCGCTTCCCGCTCGGGACACCGGAGCCGTGCGGGGTGGCCAGGCTGGCTATCAGCCATGCACACGTCCCAGCCTGGGCTTTCTCCCGGCCCTTCTCCGGATGGGCATGGATTTAATGACTGTTCTTCAGATTCTTAGGAAAAGACCTTGGGCTTTGCAAAGCGGGATCCAACGCAGGTGGGCAGAGTCTGAAGCAGTCGGGATATGCGGCTGTTGTACCCACACAGCAAAGCAAACCCAGGGTGCCCTGGCAGTAATCGCACAGCCCCAAAGGGCCTCAGCCTGCCCTCGCCGTCGCCCTCACCGATGCTGGAACCCAGCTGCGAGTCGGGGGTCGGCTTCTGGCATTTCATGTCACAACATTGGGCAGCGAGGAAGGGTAAAATACGGGAGCAGGAGCTGAGTGCCTCAGCATTTGCCTCCCCTGTGTTGTGCAGCGTGGCATGCTGCCCATCCGCCTCTTCTGCTAGCGCGTTTGCCAGTCGTTTGTGGTTAGGATGCCAAGCAGTTGTTCTTAGACATCCCTCATCTATTGCCAGCGACAGCGAGTGTTTGTGGCTCGGGGATTGTTAACTGCCCTGTCCAGCTACGCTGTGGGTTTATGGACATATATTTTTCATCTGTCTCCATCGCTGCTGTAGAGGAGCTGCTCAGGTGAGCATGAATTAGCCCAGCTGTTCGCCGGGGCGGAGGGGGGAGCAGACACCAGCCATTTCTAAGCAGAATGCATCCCCTTAGCTAGTGTTTTAACCATGGTAATTGGAGAAGTTTTAATCCCTCTTCTGCTGGGGGAAGCACGCATCGCTAACAGAAACGATCCGCCCCGACTTATCCCCAGCTGAGTCAGCCTACAGCAGCTTCCTCCGCGGTCAGCAGAGTCGCTCACCTTTAGCCAGGAACCAGGCAGCTGTTGAAATCCCTTCACATTGCACGCAAATTAGGCATTGAAAATACTCATTACAGCCAACATGACACGCCTTCATTATTCCAGAATAATTGTCTGAAAGGCTCAGCTCGCAGCACAAGCTTCACTTGGTGCAGAAATGTGATAAAAAGAAAACAGGAAGTGCAATCAATGCTTGTAATCCTTTTAAATAAAAAGGTACTTGCTAGTAGCTGCCAACATCTTTAAAAAGCTGTGATTTCCCTGGAGAGAGCCCTTATCAGCTATGACTGCGTGTCATTCTGGCTGTCTGTCAATCCATCAGACTTCAGTGCCACTGACATTAAGAAGCCAGGCGTTAAGATTATCACATTTAGCCGTAATGTAGCACAGATTGTGTTGACATTTGGAAAGTATTCCACCACAGGAGCCATTTGACTTCAATACTTTCTTCCCAAAGAAAAAAAAAAACACCCAAAACAAACCGCTTTGAACTGTGTCAGGGAGGGAGCCTGCTCTGCCTGCAGGGTGCTGGGTGGCCGTGCCACCCTGCCACCGCGGTGGGGAGGAGGAGGAGGGTGCGATGGCCGCGAGCAGGAGGGACCCCGGCACACTGGGCTGCTTGCGGCTTTCTCCAGAGCTCCACAAGATGTGTCAGCCCATGAGCATCGAGTCCGGGCAGGGCTTGCTTTTTGGAGGTTTGGCTGCCGGAGCTGCTACCCAGCCCTCCTCTGAGGGGGCTGCTTCCCATCTCTGGTTCCTTTGCCAGCGCGAAGCACGCTTGTGCTTTTCATTAGCCAAAGTGTCCCCCGTACATGCCCGGGACAGCCGTGGTGCTTTGCTGGCAGGGACCGGGAGAGCAGCACCCTGTGCACATACCATGGGCACAAGGGCTCCTCCCCTCCTCCTGGCATTCCTCCTCCTGGGAAGGCAGCTCTCCCCGCAATGGAGAGGGGGATATTCCAGGCCATGCGCTGGGGGCAGTGGGGGGGGCTAGGCCACAGAAACAATGGTAAACGACCTGAAATGAACTGATTAATCTCTTTAAATAACTGTGAAACCATTTTCCAGAAAAAGTTAATCTACTCTAAATGGCTCTGGTGCTTTTCCTGGGCTCCAATCAATATGTGGTCGCTTGCTTTTCATGTGTGATTCACAGTAATTGCAAAAGAGCATTTTCTGAAGAAAATTACGTTCTGCAAGCAGAAATGCAAAGAGACACTAGGACCAATTAGCATTAAATCCCAGAACAAGGCATGCTGTCGGGCCCACGGGTGAGCTGGAGATGCTGCAGCATCACAGCTCGGTGTCCTGGGTTCCTCTCCGGGAAGCTGCTGGAGGTGCTGGAGCGTGTTATGTCCAGCTGGCTTGCTCGGGAGCCTCTGCTGCTTCTAGGTCTGGCTGCGGGGACCCTGGCCTGTGGACCTCCAGCCCACCAGCTGCAGAGAAAAAGAAGGTGGCTGCAAGATTACAAGGTCAGGCAGAGACACATCCCTTTCCTGCCACCACAGCAACAGACATTACTGTGCCCCGGAGGCAGCCAGGCTGTCCTGTCCAGGGCTGCACAGCAACACTCTCCCGACACCCTGTGGATCACGCTGTGGTCCAGGATGAGTCCCTGTGTGCAGAGCCGATGGAGCCAAACCGCAGGTCAGGTCCCCAGGTCTGTCCTATCCCCTTCATCTCCTGCTTAGGTTTGCATGTGCTGGGTTTGCCCCATCCTTGCCCAGCCTGTGAGCACATGCCCACACAACCAGCTCCTAGTTTTCTGAGGAGGGCTGATGTGGGGCAGACAGGGAGGCAGATGGGCGGATGGGTGGATGGACAGACGTCCCCAGCAGGGCAGAGCTTCCCCAAGGCTGCCCAGTGTGTGGTGCAGAGGTCCTGCCCAGCCTGGAGCCGTGGCTGCCTGACGGGAGGACAGGCACCCCCTTCTAAGGAGTCCATTGCTTTTCCGTCATCTGCTGTAAAACCAGAGCATAATTTTCCAGGATGTCATTCTAATTCTAGTGGGAAAGCTTATTACTTGTGATTTACCCATAAAAAAGCCTGGTGACTTATGACTGTGTATCTGTGGGTTTGCCCATCAATCCATCACGGGGGCTGCGGGCGGGATCTCCGCAGGGCAGGGGGAGCACGATATGGGGACTGAGGTGAGCATGCCACTGTGATTGACATGCTGCTTTTACCATCCGTAAAGCTTCTGACATATTCCTTTTGGCTCGGTGCAGATCCGCACTGCTGAGCTCCAGCACAAATGTCATTAAAACATGTTCTACCCATGGTACCTATAAATAATTGAGGCAGCAGGTCTGCACTAAGCTCTGCGCTGCAGCTTTCTGCTCCTCCAGTGAGGGGGCCCAGGAAGATGACCTTTCCTTCTCCCATTTACCATCTTTGAAATTAAGGAGTGCCTGGCACTTCGTCCCCACACTCATTTCTCTGTTGGATCCCCCAAACCATGCAGGATGCTCCCAGGGCTTGGGGGGAGGCGGGGAGGGGGGTCTGCTGTGCTCCCTGCATTGAGGTGAGCACAGACCCATTGGGCTCCAGACATTGCCCTTAAGGGCAGCCAAATGGAGGGTGGTGGAGAAAGCCATAAGCGGTGCCTTTCTCCTGCCCCGAGCACTGCCACGTGTGGATGGGTGGGAAGTGCCTGGCACCCAGGCAGAGGGATCTGGTGGTCTCAGTGATCCAGGTCACCTCCTGCTGATGCGGGGGTCAGCACCCCTGCGCCATCACAGCCCACGGTTCCTGGCTGCTGATGCCCACTGCTCCCCCACCTGCGCAAGGTTCCCCGAGGTGCCCAGGGCAGCGCCTGCAGGTCTCGCTGCACTGCTGCGTGACCTGCACAGGTGTTGGTGCGTAGTAAATACCATCTGAAATAGCTTAATGCACTCGGATGCATTTCCAATACTGTCACTAATTATGTGGGAAATCCACAAGCCTGGCAGGGAAACCCATGGCTGAGGACGTTTGTCGCTGCTGTGGCCTTGGCAGAGCCTGATACGAACGAATCGGTCCATGAGCGCAGCTTTCCTCGCCTGGCCAAGGCTGGTGGGAGCATCCCATCTCTGTGCGAGACCCACCAGGCCACTGGCACTGTGGGACAGTGCAGTGCCTGCCACCCATCCCGTTCACGGGACGGACTACCCCAGCTCTTCTGCATGTCCTGGCACAAAGGGTAAGTGCCATCCTCGATCCGGGCTCTTGCAGGCCAACAGGCACCGACCGTGGGCTGGCAGATGAGCTCGCAGGCAAGGCAGCAGCGTGGGACAGCAGCGTGGGACAGCAGCGTGGGACAGCAGCAGGCTGCTCAGCCCCTGTGAGCAGCAGCCTGTCTCTGCTGCGAGGACGAGCTCACGCCTTCATCATCAGCCCCCCGACACCTCCCGACTGGGTGTCGGGATCTGGTGCTGGCTCCCGCCGTGCCCACGAGCGAGTTGCTGCTTTCCTCCCTTCTCATGACAGCCACCAGCTCCCCCGTGCCAGTGGGAGTCATTAGCAAGCCTGACGCTGGGAACACGCAGTATAAATACGGAGTGCTAATATCACCGCTTCGCGGTGCCGGTAGCGGTAATCCCGGCGTGACGCCGTCTCCCCCCAGCAGCCCGTGCCCTGCCACCCCTCGGCCCCGCCAGCCCCCAGCCAGGCTTCTCCCAGCTGCCTCACCGCTCCCGGGGTGTTTAGGTGCCCACACGTGGGAGAGAGCTGTGTCACAGCCACAGGCGGCGGCGTGGCAGGAACACACCCCCATTGCGCAGCGCGAAGGCACGCAGGGAGCCGTAGCCAGGTGTTCTGGCGATGGAGGAACACCCTTCTGCCCCAGCAGCAGACCTGTACCTCCACGTCCCGGGCCAGGCTGGCAGCGCCGGGAAGCAGGGCTGAGCGTGGCTGTCCTGCCCCCCCCGCACACACGCCGGCACAGCGGTCACGGCTGCACCGCGGTGGGCACGTGCAGAGGCAGGTGCTGCTGTCTGCATGTGGAGGCGTGCAGCCATGCAGAAGCATGTGTATGCTGAGGCACAGCCGCTACGCTGCGCAGCATGCATATGCCCTGACAGATCGTGAAGGTATATTAAATAGCAGCTGTCGGGCTCTTCCTGAGCACAGCGGTAACACAGTTGGGACCATTGTGATGTCTTCTTAATTTAAACTCGTGTTGTCTTTCAGCCACGTGCTAATGAGGGCTAATGGGGAGCTCAGCTTGCTGCTTGCCAGCGTCGCTGTGTGCTTTGCCATGGCCCTGTCACTCCTGCAACCTGGCTGTCCTCGCTAGCGGGTTCCTTTCCCTGCCTTGCTGCTCCGGTGGGGAGGGGGACACGGGGTCTGCTCCCCAGAGAGCGAGCTCCGGCTCGGCATGTCAAAACCTGCTCTGCTGAGCCATCTTCTCCAACCACAGAGCAGCAGGACTCATTCAGGCAGTTAAACATCCTTGTGCTGTTGGTGGGCAGCCCCTGCGGTCTCCAGGGCTCCCCTCTATCGCAGCATCAACAGCCCAAGAGCCCTGACCAGACCCTGTGCCTGGGATGCCCACGGTGGTGGCACAGCCCCTCCTGCCCCTGGTGCCCCAGGACAGACGCACCTTTGGGACCCTCCCCACAGAGAAGGGGCAGCCGAATGCTTGTGGAGCCCATGTCAACCCCTCGTACTGCCCCACCATATCTCAGGGTCTGCACAGGGCACAGCGGTCTCTGGTAACCAGAGGAGTTACCTGGCTGGTTTGGCCACAGGTCAGGAACTTCTTGTCACCCGCATGCCCGTCCTGGCTTGCATGGCTGTGGTGCTGGTGCTCGGGGATGGAGCAGCCCTGCAGGGGAAATCTCAGTTTCGCAGGGCTGCTGTAGGCTTCGCAGGAAGGATGGAGCTCTGGGAGCAGCTCCAGGGGCCCATCGTCCCCTTTCCCTGCCTGTCCCACACTCCAGGGCTGCCTGCTCTCCCCCCTCCATGGCCACAGGTGCCGGGTACGCAGCAAAACCTTGTCCCAGGGGCTGCAGCAGGGACCTGGCAGCACCATTGGGCACTGCTGGAGGACGGGCAGCCCGATGGGTGCCAGTGTTGGCCAGGGGGAGCGGGATCAGGGCGCGGGAAGCTCAGCGCTGCCATCATCCCTGGAGCTACTTCTCCTCCCAGCCCAGTCTCCCCAGCCCTTCGTAGCACTAATCCACATATTTATCAGGATTAATGAAGCATGCAACAAATGTATAGGCGAGCCAAAGCAAGCAGCAGAAAGACGGAGACAATGGATGACAGCAGGCGAGGAGGAAGATAAGGCAGTGTATTGTGCAGAGCTGGGGAGCCGTAGGAAGCCACGTGTGCACTCGCTGGCCAGGGCTGCCCGGAGCAATGCACGCTCCCTGTGTACACACTTCCAAATACCTGCACGGACATGCCAAAATTCTTCTGTTTGCTCATGTCTCTGTGGACACAGGCATAAAGCAAAAGAGAGAGAGTCTTACCAGAGATCAGCCATCAATGTTTAAAAAAAGCCGTTGAATACTAACACAGCCACTTACGCCATATTTGCATACTTGCTTAATAAAAAATTATGGCTGTTCAAAGCCCAATCATTAATTACCCAGCATATTTTCTTTTAACTCCCTCCCTTTTTTATTACAGACTAAGCTGTTTTCCTGCTTATTCAGCAAAAGCTCCTCACTATTCCACCAGGACAAGACGTGCAATAAATATGTACTTATTAAGCGCGCGTTACAACTACACAAGCTGAGAGAAGTAATAACAGGCCCAACATAAAGCTGAAGTATTTATGCGTGTACCTAGGGCCACTTTAGCTATTTATTTTCACAAAGAAATTAAATTAGATAGTTTGATAGCTCTCGGTGTGATTATGGTGGGAATTTACACGGGGCCCAGCCTATCAAGTGGAGATGGTTGTGAAGGAACAAGCCTACGCTGAGGACGG
The DNA here is from genome assembly GCA_008711295.1 of Anarhynchus alexandrinus. Taxonomy (NCBI): domain Eukaryota; kingdom Metazoa; phylum Chordata; class Aves; order Charadriiformes; family Charadriidae; genus Anarhynchus; species Anarhynchus alexandrinus. Next base: position 5,327,106 of record VUYV01000044.1, read on the forward strand.
GCTGCGGATGTCCCGCCAAGCCCGGTGTGCAGGGCAGGACCCTCTGGCAGGACGGCACGATGCCCCGCAGTGCCCGGCCGACCTGCCCTGCCTCCCGCGCCAGGCATCCGGCGGGGACCGCGGGCAGCGAGGACATCAGCCCCACGCACGCTCACCGCTGGAACTGCGCAGCCACGCGTTGTGGGAAACGCGGCCCTCGGAGAAAAACTCTTGGGACATGGACGAGGAGCAAGTTTTCTCAGAAAAATTGCCTTTTCAAAGCATTTTCGCTTGAAAGAATTGCAGCGTCTTTGTGGGTTGTGAAGTCTCATTCCTTATAAACGCTTTTAGACCAAAGCGGTGACATCTGCCCTGGACCGGGAGGCGGTGGGATGTGCCGGGGGGGGGCCGCCGGAGCCCTCCAGCCATCACCGCCCTGCAGGAGGCCCAGCAATTAGTGAACTACCTGATTAGCGCTGATTGCGCACCCTGCCGCCCCCCCGAGCCCGGTGCTGCCTGCGGCGCTGCTTGCTCCGCCCCGCCGCCGCCCCGCACCGGCACCGGGGGCCACAGCGGGGCACAGCGGGGGACACCGAGCCCGGGGGGGGGGGGCACCGAGCCCCGGGAGCCTCCCGTCTGCGCCCTCGGGGCCGGGGCCGCCTGCAGCCCCCTCTCCCCACCGCTCTCCAGGGACCGGCTTCCCCCGTGCGCTCATCCCCGTCGTGCCTGATGTCCCCCTGTGCCCGTCCTGCAGGTTCCTGGTGTCTCTGAGTTATTAAAGATGGGATTTTTAAATAGCACGGAGGATGTACAAGTTTTGCGGCGTCAGCACGGGAGAGTGACAGGGAGCTGCTGGGAACCAGCCCAGCCCCTCCAGTGACAGTGTCCTTTAATTACAGTTGATAAGCTGGCATCCCCCTCCCTTGGTGCTCAGTAGCTCATCATCTTGCGGTGGGAGAGTGGGCACCACCAGGCCCCGTCCTGCCTGTCCCCTGGACTCAGGCACAGTCTGCTCTGCCCCTCCCTTTGCATGAGTTTTATCGAATCAAAATGAAATTTTGGCAAGATGCCTTCCAAGGAGGCAGAGGCGTCTCTTGGAGAAGTGCCCTGCGCCTGCCCATCCGGGCATCCCATGGCGTGGCTGTGCCTGGTCACCCTGTGCCCTCTGGCAACTGCTTCCAGCGGGGGCTCCTAGAGAGACCAGCAGCTTCCAGGCAGGGGAGATGGTGTTTTCTGGCAGAGTGAAAAGAAAACTGCCTCTGCCCGGGAGCATGGCTGGGGTGAGATCAAGTGGGCTGAGCGATGGGGCCGACCGCGGGATGTGCCGGCTTGCCAAGAGGAGTATAAGAACCACCGCGCTCTGGTGAAACAGGAGGGAGCACAGCTCAGCAATTACAGCACAATTAGCTCAAACAGCAGGTTGATTGTAAATTGCAGCTCTGTGCCAGTTACAAGTGCGGAGCGAAAGGCAGGCGAGAGCTCTGCCGCAGCCCTGCTGTCTCCGCTGGCGGCCCGAGTCAAGCTGGGGGTGTAGGGCCACGGCCCCCAGCATCCCCCATCGGGTCTGCTGGCACCCAGCCCCACTCCCCCACCCCATCAGGCCACTGTGGACACAGGAGAGGTGGTGAGGAGCACTGTGGGCTTGCTGCAGCGTGGTTCCTCTGTGGGAGGGATGCCCGGAGTGGCTTCGCAGGCACCCGGTGCAGGTGCAGTAGCAGATATTGTTGGCCCTTCCCAGGGAACAGGAGCCACACTGCCTTCCCAGGAGCATCCCCACTCTGTTCCAGGGCTCTGGGGCTTGGCCCATGGTGGCCAGGGCTGCTGCTGGCTCGGGGCCCAGGATGAGCGGTGCCACCGACTGCCTCTGTCATGGAGCTCCAAACCAGGTTTCCAGAGAGCAGCAGCCTTACTGGGAAGCTGGTAGTGGTAACACCCCTCCTGCACCCAGTGTGGGGAGCGGGTTGCAGGGGGGATAGCACCTCACCAGGAGGGGACCCCCTCTGCCTGGTCCCTGTGGAGGCAGGGAGGGACGGGGCTGAGCGTGGGCTCGCCTTGCGGGAGCTGCTGCAGCCCGGCAGAGGAGCGTGGGTGTTTTGCTGGCAAGGGGACGAGTGGCAATTAACGTTTGCTCTTTTCCTGGGGATGACCCTGCCTCAAAGCAGCCTGTTCCCTGGAACTGTGGGTCTCCAGGGTGCCGGTGCTGATCTGCCTGGAGTAAACAGGACCACCACCGCCAGTACCCCACGCTGGAGCCCCACGCGCTCGGCTGTGCTGGGGGGAACCCATGGCGCTGGTGCAGGAGGGTATGTGCTGCCTATGGGGATTGTGTCCACGGGGATGGCACCCCTCTGAGGGATGGCCGGGGAGCAGTTCCCAGCCGGCTCTGGGGATGGCCGTGCCCTCAGCAGGGTGTCCCGCAGGCTCTGTCCCACAGATTGTGCCGGCGGTGCGGCCGGCGCGTGTGGAGCCACGTGCTCGGCAGGAGTCAGCAGAATGTCACCACGTCTGTGCTGGGGAGGGGCAGGAGGGGACCCCGTATCCCGGCTGTCCCTTCTGCGTGGGACGTAGAGGGGCCCGGGGCTGGCGGGGGGCAGCGCCTGTCAGCCTGCTGAGGCTGATGCCTTTCATCTCCGAGTTACTGGCTCGTGTCAGGGCAGAGCTGGAAATGTCAGGGACTGCTGCAGGGTGACCGTGCAGAGTGGCAGATGGTCAATGATGGATTTGTCACTTCAGATTCAGGCGGTTTTTAAATATTCAGCAGAATCGGAGGTGACAGCTCATGGCAGCAGGCAGAATTTCTGTACGTCTCAGTAAGACCTCCCGGCCCCATGGGAGGGGGAGCACAGCAGGATAAACCCTGGCACCTCGAGGCAGTGGCTGGGGACAGTGCAGCCTGGGACGGTGCCGTGCTTGGCCAGGGCTATCTGTGCTCCCCATTGTTGGTGACCTGGTGACTGTGTGGGCACGAGGCCGGTGCTGTGCCTGGTCTGCCCCTGGCTGCCCCCTGTGAGCCCAGGGGCTGGAGCCACTGTGCAGCATCCGTGCCGCCCATGGCTGCCACGCTTTGTGAGCACCAGCCGGGCCTGCATGTGTCTCGTGGGTGTGGGGGGCTCTCGCCAGCTCCGCGCAGGGGGTTGGTGCACCCCAGCCCTTTGGTGATGACCATGAAGCCACATCCCGAGGAGAGGTCCAGCAAGCAGAGGGTCCTGGGACCGGAGGAAGGGGGTGCCCATGGGCTTGGCTGGGCGTGCGGAGTAGCCTGGTCAGCAGGGAAGAGGGATGCAGCAGAGCCATCCCCTGGAGAGATGTGCCTCTGGACAGGGAACCTGGTGGCCTGTCGGGGCGCGCACAGATGCTCTGCAAACTCAGTGGCAGCAGCATTAAGGCAGGAGCCAGCGCTGCTGCGGCGCTGTGCAGCAGTCGGCAGGGCTGCTTGGGGCCAGCGCAGAGCAGGCTTATCAAGAGAGATTCTCCTTCCAGAGCTGCCGGCAGCAGTCCTGATCCCACCGATGGTTATGGGGGAGCAGTCACCAGCCGGTTCTCCCGCGAGCTTAGGAGAGCCCAGCGGCACACACAGTCCTGCAAATACTGCTTTCTGCCCGGCCGGGGTCCCTGCGGGGTGTGGGGAGGGACATAGCCCTGCAGAAGGACACACAAGCCAGCATGGGAAACGACTCCTGTTGCAGGAGGAGAAGTGCGGACAGAGCCCTGGTTGATGGACATGGGGCTTCCCCACCCTGGGGAGATGCGTGGCTATGGCTGCGCTATAGATGCCGGCAGGGGAGGGAGGCGGCGAGGGCAATGCACTCACGAACACGCTGGCCTTTGAGGGCAGGCGATGTATTATTCACTCTGCATCCCCTGTGCCTGCTGCCTAGCAGAGAGCTCTTGCCCACGCCGGCTTCGTTGGCTTGGCTGTCCTCGTGCCGCAGCTCATCAGGTGGAGGCCCTGTCTGCAGGGCACTGCCGACCACGCGCATTTTCATCAAACTTTGCGAGTCCTCCTCCGGTGCTCACGTTTGCCACGTGCACAGGGGTGCCTGCGCGGCGCAGCCTGGCTGGGGGAGATGAGGGGGGGTGGATGGCACCCTCTCCTCTCCCCTGCCTTCCTCTGCTGCAGGCGGGTCCGTGGTGTGTGGGGCTCGTGCAGCCCCGGGTGGGGGTGGGGGACACACCACCAGTACGGTGGNTTTGAGCTTGCCAGGTGCGGGGATGAGGAGGAGTGAGACCCGGGTGCTTGGCCCAAGCTGGGCAACAGGATTATTTCATGCCGTGAACATCACATTCAATACAAATTAGAAAGTTCGCTGCGAAGTTCTCTCTTCCTTGATGGCCGTGATCCTGACAACTTCTTGCCCTGGAGCCGGACCCTTGAGGCCCCCCCTTCCTCCTGAAGCCGGAGCGCTCCCAGTGTCCAACACTGGCTGTCCCCTGCGGTGAGTGCACAGCTTCCTACTGGTGTGATTGGCTGAGTATAGTCCCTGTATATTTTATATTGGTATTGGGATCAATACTCGTTCTCTAGTATTATTAATGTTAATTATGTAGTCTTATTCTATTAAATCTGTTTATATTTCAACCCTCGGGTTTCCTTGTTTTTTCCCGATTCCCTTTCCCAGGTGGGTAGGGGTCATTGGGTGACAGAATAATTGTTTAAATGACAATAAATTGTTGTGGACTTCTCAAACCATAACACAAGGCAACGGTGACAAGCCAGCCAGCCTTCTCCCAGCCTGGCCTGGGGACAGCCGGACCCCGGGGGAGCACCTCAGCCCAGGACCGTGCTGGGGAGCCTGGCAGACCCAGCTCTGCTGCTGGGGGCAGAACTGCAGCCCCTTCCCACCACTGCCTCTTCCCTGCCAGGACATGATAGACAGTCAATGATTAATGCTAAAGTAAAGCCAAAGTGGTACCAGCCTTTCCCACCAGCTCCAATCTCGAGAGCGCTCTGCCTAAACCAGTGACTCCCCAGGGGCCAGCGTGTTCACAGACCACCCCAAACGCACCCCGCTGTCTGCAGCGCCGCGCAGCTTTGCGGAGCTGACTCCTCTTCATTACTGTTGTCTGTTGTCAACAGCTTGTGCCTGTCTTCTGCGCGGTCTGCGTGATCGCAGCAGCTTCCAGCAGGGCCAGCTCTCTGCAGCCCAGCCCAGTGCCAAACTCTTCTTCGTCCGTTAGGTGCTTCTCTGCTCAGCAAGCAGCAGGCAACTTGCTGGCCAGCCTCTCCTGGAAGAGCTGAGCTTGGCTCTGGCGCTAGCCCGTGCTTAGAGCAATTTAATATCAGCAGCAGGAGGGGATGGGGAATTAATTTTGGTTGCTGCCACCCCTTCGGGCCACACCTGCGGGTGCGCGCGTGGTGCCATGAACTGCGATGTGTTGGCTCCCTCCTTCCTCTGCTCTCACAGCTGCTTGAATTTCCACACCCTGCCTTCATCGCTCCTCGGATTAACTGTTTCTTGGCCATCAAACACTGTTAGGACTGCAGTCTGCTCTGCCCAACAGGCTTCTCCCCTTCTGGTGATGAAAAAAGCATGAAGCTGTCAAGGAAACCACAGGCTATAAATCAAGGGCAGCAGCAGCATCAGGCAGCCCTCGGCTCTGAAGAGGCAGCGCAGGACTCGCTAGCAAAGCTCAGGTGCTCGGTGGTAACCACCTGCGCCGGGGCACTCGCAGTCCTGAGGGATACAGGAGGAAATTGCTGTGGGACTCTCACTCAGGTGCGATGTCAAGGCTTTACCGCAGATCCAGGATGGCCGACCAGCAGAGTGTCAAGTCGGCGTCCCACCACATGCTGTGTCCCCCTCCCCGGGTGGCAGCACAGGACGTGCCCCAGCACAGCCTGGTGGTGGTGGGGCTGCAGGGGGGATGCTGACCAAGGCAGCGGGGCTGAGCCCTCGCCCCGCAGAGGGTCACGCAGCTCCGGCTGGGCCTGAAGAGGTTAAATCTTTCTAATCGCTCAGTAAGACCTTCTCTAAGAATTTATCTACTTTCTGCCTTCCAAGAACATATGGATAAAATCCCCCTGAGCGGGACTTACATTTATAGCATCTATTACTGAGATCAAGGTTAATCCAGAGTAATCTAATGGGGTGAAAAGGACTTTATATAAATCTGTTTTAATCTACAGGACATGATAGCCTGACAAGGCCATCGGAAAACTCGTGTGCCACGGGCTGGGGCAGGGAGAGGTGCCAGGGTTGCTCGGGGGATGCGCGAGGGCGAGTTGGCTCGTCAAGCGCCCGCATCTCCGTAGCACAGCGGGTCAGCGCCGGGCAGCCAGCAGGGCTGGGATGTGGCTCTCAGGGCTGGAGCCGTGCTGGCTGTCCTGGTGTGCAGCTGCTGCTGGTGGCTTCAGGGAGATTTAGTGGCTCTGTCCCTGTCGGGATGTGGTGCCATGGGACAGGGAGGCTGTAAATGCTCTTCGGACTAAGTTATGTGCCGTCCCTGGTAGGTGTAATTTATCTGCCCTTAGAGAGAGGGGATGTTCAGCAGGCAGAGGCAGAAGGTGAACTTCTCATGGCTCCCAGTGCTGGGGCCGCATCCTGCATGTGTGCCCCATGCTGAGGACCGGTGCTCCGTTGAGGCCCGGTGCCTGCAGCACTGCGCACTGGGTGCTGCCGGGCAGGCAGAGCGGAAGGACTTCCCCCGCCGGCATGCCACGCTGTGGTCCGTGCTGCACCCCATGTCCCCCACGGCCAGGCCAGCATCACCGCTGCCACCTCTGGGCTCGCTCCAGCTGCTCCCCATGCGAGTCCCGCAGCGCTGCACCCGGCGCCTGGGGATGCGCAGTGCCTGCATGGCACCGCCTGCCCGGGCCAGCCAGCCGCAGGACTGAGTCCTGCGGACACAGGAGGCCAAATAAGACAGTTCTCCAGAGCATGGCATGTCGTTTTACATCTGCTCAGATGGAGACTGAGTTATACAGGTCCCTGAGTCCCAGACCCGCCAGAAGACAGTATCTCAGCTAAACGATGCAAAAATGATTTAATGGAGGGAACTAATCAAGGAATCCAAGAGAGACTGCTCACCAAGGGCTGATGCAAGATTCAATTAAACTGCAGCCTTTGTGGGCTCACCATTTTAATTTTCCACAAATTAGCTTAAAAAAGGTATGGAAATGAAGATATTAGATTTTTTTTTTAAGTCAAAAGGAAAAATCCTTTGAGGATTATATTAGCTATTTCGCTTTAACAAACATCATTTCTATACTCATTTTCTTGTTTTAATCTCAGCTGTTTCCATTTCAGCTCCAGTGTCAGTGTTTTGAGAACAAGATGGGGAAGGCTGTTAACTCTTCCAGGAGCAGGCCCTGCAGCCCGGCTGCCGCAGCTCCCCAGGTTCCCGTGCCGGCCCGCAGCACTGCAGCGAGGGGGAACACTACGGCAGAGGCAGCCCTGCCCATCCCCTCCTGGGGCGGCTGGATGCTGATGCGGGAGCACTTGCTGCACCTCCAAAGGATGCTTTGCCACCTGGCTCTGCCGACTGCCGCAGCACCGGCGGGTACAGCTCAGCTCTGCAGCGGTGCAGCCAGCGGTGGTGACACAGCTGCGGGGGACCGGCACAGCGGCTGGGTGCCCCACACTTTGCTTTGGGACCTGCAAAGCAAGCCCGTCCTCAAAAATGGTGTCCCCATGTGCGGCTGCATCCCTGGGGACTGCCGGGGGGGCACCCCCCTGGTTCGTTAGCGGCAGCCGGCCCTGCCCCATGGCAGTGATGGAGATGTCTGCCTGCCCAGCGCAAGGACGAAGCTCTGCTCCATCCCTGCCTGCACCCAACTGGTTGGGCAGAGGCTGGTGGTGAGCGAGCCCGGTGCTGGGGCAAGATGGGGCCGTGGATGTGCTCGGGGCTGTGGCAGCTCTTGGCTCCAGCAGTCCCACATCTCCTGTAACTTCCCCTGCTCTTGCCCTCAGGCAGCTGGAGATAAACACGGAGCAACAGTGTTGTGTGTCGGCTGCGATTTGTCTTCTGTGAGAGTGTGTCTCGCGCTAAGGATCTCCCCTGAATAATAACAGCTGCTGTTACTGCCATGCCTCCACTGGGATCCACTGGGCTGGGGTGGCCGTCCTCTCCCCGCTCCATGCGGCACAGCCCTTTGCACTGGCTCCTGCTCTGACGGGCGGCTGCAGGAACAGTGTCTTGAAAGCAGCAGGGCTGGTGGCCGGTTCATGGGGCTTCACCTGGGCGGACAGCCTGCTTCCCACCCCAAGGAACCGTGTTCCCGTCCCTGGGTTCACTGCTCCACGGTGGGAAACAGGTCCCCGGCAGCATCGCTTACCAGTACAGGGGCTCGGGCAGGACTGTCGTGGATCTGGCAGGACCACCTTGGGCAGGGCTGGCACAGCTGGACCACAGCGCCAGGCACTTACCACGATGCTCGGGAGCATCATTCACATGTCCCCTGCTCCCTGCCCATTCTCTCCCCAGGGTCAGGATGGCTCCTGCTCCCCCTCTCCTCCCACCACTGCCTGCACCTCTGGCGCTGCCCATCCGGGTCCCGCACCCACCGTCCCACCCTGCTCACACCCTCCCATCCCTCCCTGTCCCCTCCTGGGTCCCCCTCACCCCATGGCAGCATCATCCAGCTCCTGGGTGACCTTCAGCTCGTGGCTCCTGGAAGCGCCTCCCTGCCCCCTTCCTCCGCGCCTCGAGCTGGAAGGGAGCTTCATTTGTCACTGTCTCTTTTAAAAGGTCCAATCTCTTCCGCGGGGTCACCTGGCTGCTCTGCCAGCAGCTCCTTGTGCTGGCACAGCTCTGCTGCAGCCGCCGCAGCTGCCAGCCCGGGACACGTCATCCCTGTCCCCTCGTCCTTGGGGTCCTGCTGCGGTCCCCCTCTCCCCGTGGGCAGAGGAGCGCTCAGAGCCGGGGTCCAGGGGGTGCCTGGGGTGGCTGCACCCCCTCCCCTCGGCCAGCACAGGGGGCTCATGGAGCCGCCACAGCCAAGCCCGTGGGACCACAAGCAGACCCTCCATGCAGCAGCAGCCCCTGGACGGGGCTAGCCAGCGTGGCGGATGGCTCTGGGGTGGCAGGGCTGTCCCCATTGGGGTCCTCACCACTCTGTGAGCCCCACCGCTGGCCGGGGGGTTCCACCAGCCACGGAGAGGGGCTGCAGAACCGGCCTGTGGCTCCTGGCCGAGGGTGGCTGCCGGGGATGAGGGGCCTCTCCAGCGCCGCCCTCCAGAAGATGCTCCCGGAGCAACAGATTGTGAAGTCCCGGCTTCGCCCCACGGCGCCGATCTGGCAGGGGAGGCTGTGGCCGGGACTCTGTCACTCCACCGGTCCCTCCCCGCCCTGCACACACTGAATGGAGCTCAATGCAGAATTAATTTGTCATATTGACACTGATCGTTTATTACGGAGCAGAGTGGAGCCCATTCATTTGAACAGAAAACATTTCATCTTATCTCCTGCCTTTTCATGCCTCAGCTCTCACTCTTTAACCTTGGACAACGAGACATTCATAATTTCCTCACTGGCTCTATGGCTCCTTTAGATAAGAAACTTATTTTTTAATCTTTCTTTCTATTGAATTTTAAACATGTTCCATTACAAAACCTGATGCACATAACAACATATTTCGCCCGGCATTAATGTAGCCACGTTGCGCTTCCAGCCTATGCTCTGAGCCAGGCTCCCGGCCCCACTGTGCCCCCCGGGGTCTGAGGGTCGGGGACCAGCGCTGCTTTCCCAAATAGCCACAGGGGCTGTCCACAGTGGTGCTGGGGACCGTGGAGCACCCCGGTCTGGGGGACAGCGTGCATGCAGGGGTGCTGCCAGCAGCCTCGGGGAGAGCGCGCAGGGCTGGCTCTGCCCACGCCAGGGATTGCAGCCTGGCGGGGCTGCGGGAGGGTGGGCGGCCAGAACCGCCACGAGAGGAAGATGCTGCGACCGCCTGATTGTTTCCAGCGGTTCCCGTTTGCTCTAAACATAGTCTGAGTTTGGGGGTGTATTTGTTGTTCGGGGCTAGTCACCGGAGAGCCGCTGCGTGACCGGGAGCCTTTGCAGCCCCACGCACGAGCCCCGCTGCAGCCTCGGGCACAGCGGTGCAGGGCCTGGCTTGGCCCGGGGCCGCGTGCGGCCGCGGAGGGACCGATCGCATCTCCATTCCACGTAGCCACTGCTCCGACACTAAATAGCCCCGTCAGGGCCCCTACAAGGAGAGGCCATGGAAAGCCGTGTGCAGGAGAACCGCATAGATAAGGCTTTCACCTCCAAGGCTCTGCTGAAAAATTAGGGGTGGGAGGTGGGAGGGAGCAAATTGAGATAAATGAGTGTGCCGCGTGGCATCCTGCCCACAGGATGCTGAAATAAAAAATCAGTAAATAAAAAATCACCAGTCTTTATCTGGTCAGAGCCTGAATGGGCTGTGTGATAACTATAACGGATGAGCCTGCCGTAAGGGCCTCAGAGAGGGACCTGCCGTCCCTCACCGCCGCGCGGGAAGGCACCTGCCGGCGCTGGTTTGCCGGGAAAACGGCTGCTGTGAGCGTGAAGGGCTGGGGCAGGCGGCTCTGCCACGGCCCACCGGGTCCTGTCCCCCCGCGTGCACCGCGCTGGCTGCCGTGCCGGTCCCAGACGGCTCTGGGAAGGGCTTGGCTCCTGCCTCAGCGTGAAATGCACTTTTCCAAGTCGTCCTTCACAGCGAGGGAAAAGGCAGATCAGATGCCGAATTAGCCTGCGAGAGCCGTGTTCCCGTCTCTCTTATCTAACTCCCTGTAACAAGCTCTTTGCATTTATTCTACCAAATGTGCTGCAGAATTGCGTTACAGCTCATGGCTGCGAGCCATCTGTGGAGAGAAATCCAGTTATACCTTGTATAATAAGTTCCTGACAATCTTACAGAGGACTCCGGGTCATAAAAGTCTCCCAGTTTTATCGCCAGTAACAGACACGGAGAGAAATTAAGTTGTCTTATCAAATTTAGATAATATATATCCCTCTGGAGTGGAAGGTTTCTGATGGATCTTTTACAGTATTAGAACATTTAGAGGGGTGAATAGAAATGCACAGCGAAGGGTGGGAGAGCACCGGGGAGCAGAAAGCCCCGGGGTACCCAGGGAGATGGAGTCCAGTAGCCGCTGGGCAGAGACGGGCCGTGGGGAGCCCTTGAAATGCAAGACGAGGTGAAGGCTGTTTGCAGGCAGGAGCTGTGCTGAGACACGGGCTCTCCTCCTGTCTTGCTTACCTCGAGCGCTTGCACGCCATCTATTTACGAATGCAATAACCTCCAGCAGTCCTGATATGCAAACTCCTTCCCTGCTGCCTCCTGTGCTAGTCGTTGCAGGAAGAAGGAGCCACAGGACGTTTGCTGAGTTTCTAAGTCCTGGGGTCTGCTGGAAATCAGCAGCAAAGCCCTGCAGGGAGGCTGGACGTGGGATGTCTCTACTGCGCATCCTCCATCCTTGGGGTGCCATCTGCTTCGGGACAGTGCACTGAGTCCCCTGCACCTTCCCTGCTGCAGGCAGGCACGGCAGAACACCCGGCACAGGGGAGGAGAATCCCTGGTGCCGGGAAGGGTCCTGCTCCCACAGCCTCTGCAGGGCTGGTCGGCGCCTGGTGAGGTCCCGCCTGGGCTCTCCCCGCCACTGCTGGCAGAGAAAGGAGCTCTGCTCCACTCAGGCAGCAATTTTAAGCTCCCTGGAGAAGAGTCTCCTGCTGGTCCCATTGCCCAGGGCTTGGCCTGATCCCTGCCCCCCCATCTCAGGTGCGAAGATTCCCGTGGGGACGGGGACACTGGCCACCTCGCCTGGCCCGCAGCCCCACGGCCGAGAGCTCCCTCCCGGGGGACGCGGCTGGCTGTGGAGACGGCGCTGATGGCTTGGGAGGGCTGGGATCCTCCGCGCACCTGCTCTCTGTTCAATATTTAGTTTTCTGTAAAAGCAGAGTGCAGTAGTCATGGTAATGAAGCGGGCTGGCCCAGCATCGCTGGCGTGCCATTTATTAAGAGCTGTGCAGTCTCAGGCACTGGGGACGCAGGCGCGTGCCTCCCCTGAGATCCCTGTGCTAATAAAAAAATGAATCCTCACTTACTGATCTCTGTATTTTTTAAGACCGGTTACTCTTCTTTTTTCATTCACTTTTTAAAAAACTATCTTGCCCTTCAGTGCAGAATTATCTTGTTTAGCGCCATCGTTACTTTAATCACAATTAGCTTTCCCACTCCATTAATAAGACTCTAAATGGTGCTAGATCATGGGAATGGGCTTTCGCAGCCATCCCGGCGTTTTGCTGGGTGCGATGCCCAGGGCCTGTTCTCCTGCCAGAGCCAGCGGCCGGTGCTCACCGTGCCACGCACTCTTCCCTGTCCCCTCCGGTCCCTGAGAGGTGCCGAGCCCCGCAGCCGGGCGGGCTCCGGGGCCGGGCAGGCGCTGGCAGTGTTTCCCTGGCAGGCTGTACAGCGGGGCTGGAGTCGTTCCCGCTCATCGCGGCAAGAGCAGAGAGGCTGGGAATTAGGATTTAACCAGAAGAGTGGGTCAAGAGCCTGCCTCGCCTCCCCACATCTTTTCTTCAGAGCATTTGGTGAACAATGCATGCAGAAGGCTTTTTATTTTTGTGTAGAAACGTGTGTCTAATGAATTAGCCACGGATTGCAGCCTAACATGGGTAATTTACACTGAACATTCGCTCGCTCAGAATCATCCATCAATTTCTTACCACATTAAAAACGACGTCCCGCTCTGGGAGTGCACGGCCGGTGCTGCCCCCACAAGACTCCCTCCCAGCACATCCCTTGGTGCAGTGCGACTGCACGGGTGCCCCTCTGCAGACTGGGGGGCCGGCGTGCCACAGGCTACAGTCGCTGCGATCCGGTCCCTGTACAGCTCCATGGGCGACGAGCCGTGCCGTGCCCGGGACCCGTCGGCACAAGACAGGCAGATGCGAGGATGGGCACAGGCTCCCCGTCCTGCAGCCTCTGGCTCCGCGGTGCCGGCGCGGTGCAGGGGGAAGGGGTATTTGCCATGTCCCTTTGGCCACTCCAGCAACCTGGGAGCAGTGCCGGGTGGCGCAGCAGGGTCCCCGGTGGCAGACACGGCCCTCATCACCCCCTGCCCCGGGGGTGAAGGCCATGGAGGGCTGGCCACGGGTAGCAAAACCCCTGCCTCGAGGCTGGGCACTGAGCGCTGGGGCCAGTGGGGAGCCCTGCTGTGTGCTGAGCATCCCCAAAAGACTCGCGTCCCCTCAATGCGCAGTGCGTCATGAGCTTCATTTGCTTGCCTGGGGACCAGCACCAGACCCAAGGGAGGACACCAACACCAGAAGCCACCGGAGCGTGGAGCGTGGAGGCATCTGCAGCGGGGCAGGCAGTGGGTGGGGGGAGCACACCCGTGTTGCGGGGCTGGTGCATGGCCGTGCCCGGGGTGCCGCGGGGGTGCAGCACCGGGCTCCCTCCTCCTACTGCCCTGCCCGCCGCCGCAGGGACACCCCTGGGAGGAGGGATTACACGGGGTGGGGGAAATGTTAGTGCAGACGTAATTGCTGAGATAACTGCTGATTGTGGAGTTTGCAGACAAAAAATAGCGTGGCCGGGGTCAGTCATAATTGGTAAATATTTGTCTATCTAATCAAAAGGCCTTTTAATTAACAATTTTGTTCTTGCAACTGGTTTAATTTTTTTTAAGAACTTCTGCAGGAAGTCAATTAGACCCAACAGATGGTGCAGAACATCCCGGCATCAGCACATCCTGCCATCTGCCACCGCTGGAGAGCGGGACGGCCCTGCCAGACCCACGCGCCCCGTGGCAGCCCCCTTCCCCGGGACAGGGCAGCCGCAGACCCTCGCCTCCACCACGGGGCCACGGACAGGGGGTCCCCCTCAACAGGAGCCATGTTCAGCCGGCGACGCTGCAGGCGCAGGGGGCGAGCGGAGGGACCAGGGCTGCCTGAGCCACGCGTGCTTGGGCTTTCGGGGCTGCAGCTTCGCCGGGGGTGGTTGCACTTCTCCCTGGGCAGCTCTTGAGAGCCCTGGCTCTGGGCAAGTGGCAGGCAGAAAGGGCATCTCTGCGCTCTGCAATGCCTCGGGGCTGGCTCCCCGGCAGCACCAGCAGCTGGCACAGCTCGGGGCAGGTACAGCGCACTGCGCCCACAGGCACTGCTCCCTCAGCTGGAGACCATGACCTGGTCCCCCTGCCCTCTCCTCCCCGCGGGGCTGCCCGGCATGCTGTCCCCAGGCGGTCGGTCCCTGCGAGGCTGGAGCAGAGCTGCCCGGCCCTCAGGAGAGAAATGCCTGCAGGGACACAGGGCACTGCTGCGCAGCGATGCAGGGCACACGCTGTGCAGGGACATCGGGCACTGCTGTGTGGGGACGCAGGGCACCCGCTGTAGAGGGACACAGGGCACAAGCTGTGCAGGGACATCAGGCACCACTGTGTGGGGATGCAGGGCACACACTGTGCAGGCACACAAGGCACTGCTGTGCGGGGACACAGGGCACACACTGCAGGGACGCAGGGCACTGCTGTGCGGGGATATTGGGCACTGCTGTGCGGGGACACAGGGCACCCACTGTAGAGGGACACAGGGCACATGCTGTGCAGGGACACAAGGCACATGCTGTGCAGGGACACCGGTCACACGCTGTCCCGCGTCCCCCCTGCCCTCACGCTGCCCTTGCCCCCCTCTCCACAGGCAGGGCTGCGTCTCCGTCTCCGCAGGTGAGCTGGCAGCGCCCGCACCTGCGGCTCTCCACAATCAGGAGATTGCTTTGCACAAGAGGCATCTGACGTGTCTCTTCCTCAATCAGCTGCTCTTCACGCCCAGCTCCGTGCCACTCGCCGCTGATTGCCCTTTGTCTCCTGCAAGGCCGCAGTCTGCGGTGGTGCAGGCAGCGGGGCCATGGCACTCCGGTAGCAGGCGCAGCGCTACTCCCAGCACGCCTCCACCGTCCTCTCCCCATGTTCCCTGGGTCTCCCGCAGCTCCCAGCGAGGGCTCTCCCAGCTCCAGGGGCTTATCCCAGCATGGGCTGGACGGGAGCCCCTGGCATGGGCTGTCTGCCGGGCGCTGGCTTTGGCTCCACGTGGGTGCAGGGCACTGCTGCTCCTGCTCTGCTCCCTGCCCGCGGGAAGGTGGCCGGAGAGCACACAGAGCCAGTTCTCCGGGTCTGTATGGAGACCAGGCATGGGGTAAATGGCTGGTCCTGCAAATGGCAGGGCAAGGAGGAGATGCGGGCAAGCAGAGGGCTGGGCTGGGCGCAGTGCAGACCGCCCATGCCCCAGGGCTGAGCTGGCAGCAGGACAGGAGGGGGCATGGCCACCCTGAGCATCACTCCTGTGCCGCGCCGCTGGAATGTGTCCAAGACAGCAGGGAGCAAAGCACCTAAATCTCTCCTGCCAGGCCCTCCAGAGATGTCCCCCTTTATTCACAACTGCTTTTTAATTGCCTTTTGTCAATTACAACGAGATGGATCGGGTTCCTCGGGGAGGCAGTAATTAGCGCGGGGATGAATGCCGAGGCAGCCAAGCTCCCTCTTCACACAGCAATGGTGATTTGTAAACCTGTCACCGAGACACTGAGCTCGGCTCCCTCTCGCCGCCGCGCAGCCTCGCAGGGGCAGCGGGAGTGCCGTGCACTGCATGGGGATACACCCGCGGCCCCCCAGCCCCCCCAGAGCGAGCAGGACCCGGGCACCCACCCCAACCTCTCCCCGCAGACACCCTCGCCATGCCTCCCACTGCACGCAGGGCCCGGAGCGCAGATCTATGGAGGGGGATTTTGGCGGCCAGCATCCGGGCGGCGGGCACCCTACCGATGGGGAACGGCCATGTGTGCGCGGCTGGAGGGGAGAGGACAGGTACAGCACCAGGGCAGGCAGGGGCTCTGCAGGCAGCTGGGGAGAGGGGCTGCTCCGGCAGGCTGGGGCACAGGAGCCCCTCCGGACGGGACACCGATCCCGCCAGAAAGAATTAACACCTACAGTTTCCAGCTGGCTGTGGCCAGCCTCCTAATTAGGTTTGGTGACAATGGCAATTAGTCATCCAGGTTCCTGGTTGCGGTGCCTGGGACCTGCAGGGAGCTCTGACCAAATCACCACTTTCCATGCAGCATCTCCAGGCGTCCTGCCCGGGTCTCAGCCTACGCAGATGCTCCGCCTGCTGCTGCCCGGCCTCCATGGCCAACTGTCCTTGAGCTCAGGATGGTGTCACTCATGTTGCCAAAATTCATCCCTCTAGATAACCTGCTCAGTCATGGGACAACATGGGCAGCGGTCAGCTTGTCTGCACCCAGAGGCACAGCCTGCCAGGGGCTTGCTCTTGCTCAGCCTCGTCTCCTCCTGGCACTCACTGACATCCCCCACGTGCACGGGCGGCACAATCCTGGTCCCAGCTCTGCAGGGCTTTGGGCGTCAGGGGAGGATGTGGCCACCAGCCATGGGCCATGACCAGGCTGCAAGGACAAGCCAACGTGGCAGCCTGGCCCGGCTTAGATGAGCCCACAGGATGCTGCAGACGGTGGCATCGCCCGGCCAGTGCTGGGGTGGGTCTGGCCGGGATGCTTCCAGTGGGAGAGAGCTGTGGGATCCCCGCCGTGCTCGGTGGCACCGCAACACAAGTGCGAGTCACATCCCCAACCTCATCTTCACAGAGTGAGGTTGGGGCAGCGCAGACAAGCATTCTGCAGCTCTCACAGGTGACAGGACGGGGGGGGACAGCCGTGAACGCCGTCTGCCCCACTGATTGTGGAGCTGGGGAGAGCCCCAGCTGAGAGCGCATGGCACTGCAGAGACTTGCCGCGGAGGCAGCACAGGGCCAGGGCAGGAGGGAGGGCAGCAGCCGAGGAGCCCCCAGCGCAGGCTGTGTGATGCTGGCTCTGGGAGGGTGCAGGCTGCTGGAAGGTCCGGCTGGAGAGAGGCACAGCCGAGCCCTTCACACCATGGGGCTCTGCCCTACCCCAGCAGCAGTATCAGCCGTGCCCACGCTGGGACTGCCGTGGGCCACCGCCTGCTGTCCCCGACTCCCCCCGCACCCT
Source organism: Anarhynchus alexandrinus (assembly GCA_008711295.1). NCBI lineage: Eukaryota > Metazoa > Chordata > Aves > Charadriiformes > Charadriidae > Anarhynchus > Anarhynchus alexandrinus. The sequence continues at coordinate 5,344,045 of VUYV01000044.1, forward strand.
CCCTTTCTGCTTTGTGGCTTTTGTCTAATTCCCTACGCCCCTTTCCTATTTTTCTTCTTGACAGAAGAAGCAGGCTCATGCATCTAGAGACTCCACAGCCCTTTCTTGTAGCTGTAGATTAAATTTCCTAGTGCAGTGTCTGCTGGCCTCTGGCTGAGTCAGTGTGCGCGGGTGTCCTCCCCGTCCCTGGTGGTGCTGGGTCCTTGGGAGAGGGTCTGTGCAGAGGCAGGGGGCAATCCCCGCCAGCAGAGCCCAGCCGAGCCCTGCCAGCCCTCCGGGCCACGGCTGTGGGCAAAGGGAAGGGGTAAATCCTGCATGATCCCAGCAGCCAAACTCTGCCGAGCATCCCCCAGCTCCCGCTTCCCTTGCTCTGCTCTGTCCTTGACCCCGGGGAGGGTGCAGCGTGCGGAGGGAGCCCGGCTGCTCTAATTAAACCATGTTTGCAAACTCCCATGGTAAGCATCACTAATTATAATTAGGGAGAGCAGATCTGCCTTCCCTGCCTCTGGGAGACGTGAACAAGCTCCCTGCATGCCGACCAGGCTTGGAGGGCACTGAGGGGTTGGCACGTGGCACTGCTCGGCGTCCCCTGGGGCGGGTACGTGCCCCGGAACAGCCCCAGTGGGGCAATAGCCCCACCGGGGGCCCTTGGGCCACGGGTGCCAGGCCAGGGGCAGGGTGCCGTGGTGCAGCTGGCAACGAGCCCTCCGTCTGTGCATGGCGTGACTGCCACCCCGCTCCCTCGGCACGTTTTCTTCATGCTTGAACCATCGGCCTAACGATTTCAGGTTTTTCCCCATTTTCCTGTATTATTATTTGTCGTTGTTCCTGTTGCAGTTCAGTGACCATGAATTATTGAACGTCTGCTTGCTCAGTAACTCTTTACTTCCACCTCGGCACACTGCTGCCTCGCTGCCTGCGCGGGACGGCCGCCAGCTCCTGCCCCGCAGCCTGCTGCCACGGGACCCCTCGCCACGCTGCGGCACACGCGGCCCGGCCCCGCTCGCTGGCAAGGCTGCGGGCGAGGGGCTGCACGGGCTTTTGGGGCCACCAAAACGCCTTTCCTGGGCTCCGCTTCATCGGCCACGGGGGCTGGGGAAGGCCGGCAGCCGCTCAGCCATGGGAGCCCTGGGTGAGATGTGGGCAGCGTTGGGATGCACTGGGGGCTGTGCGAGCGGCGGGGACAGCCAGCTGGAGCTCGCTTGCTCCCTGAGTGGATGCGACCATTAGATGCACATGGGGCTGATTTGGGGCAGTGGCCACCACGTCCCTCCCAGGTGATAAGAGGAGGAGAGGGGGGCACTGCCTCCCTGCCCAGCCTGGGGCGGTGTGGTGGGAGGAAGCCCAGCCTGCTCTTCCTCCAGGGAAGAGAGTCTACCGGGAGGGAGCAGTGCCCTGCAGGCTGGTGGAGTAGGCAGGCAACTGGCAGGGAGGGTGCAGACATGGTCTGGCTCTGGGATGTGATGGGTCTGCGCTGCTGCTGAGGACCGCTGTGGGTGCCCGGACCACCGGCACCCTTGCAGCTGCCTGTGCGTCGCTGTGCTGATGCCGTGTGCCGCAGGTGAGTCCGCTCCGCTTGCTGGGTCCGGCAGGGCTGGATCCCCCAGGGGCCCTGCAGTGCTTGCCTTTGCCCCTCCGTCCTGTCTCTCCCCGGGCAGTGCTGGGGAAGGGGCTGGTGGTTGTGGCTGCTGCACACACAGCACCTCTCGGTGAGCCACAGAGATGCCGGGTTCTGGGGCTCCCCTTCCTAACAGCCTCGCCAGCTTGCCCCAGCGAGGGCAGGGGCTCTGCAGCGAGCGCTCGCTGGGCAGCATGGTTGGGCATGAGGAGGACTTGGTCAGCATCCCATCCCCGCTCTCAGGAGTTCTGTGCCCATCAGCAGTCAGGGATGTGCTGGTGCTCACTGAGCTGGTGGCAGGACAGGGGCTGGGGCTGTGCCGCGGCGTTTGCAGGAGTGAGGAGATTTTTGGCGGGTGACAGCGTCTGGCCGGGCCACCAAAGCACGGGGGAGGCTCAGGCAGAGCCTGCTGGTGCCCTGGGGCTGCCCAGGGCAGTGGCACAAGCGGCTGGGGATGAGCGAGGGAGGCTCTTGTAGCACCCAGCCGTGCCTGGGAGGACAGGGCTTTCCCAGGGCCGCGGAAACATTTCCCTCCCCTGTGCCGTGCTCAGGGTGTGTTTGCCGGGGGCAGAGGGGACCCCCTGGGTTTAGCAGGGCCCTGGGCGGGGGTGAGGACGTGGATGTACCCGGTGCCAGGCTGAGCTGTGCCAACAGGAGCCGATCCCGCCAGCGCTGGGGTGGCCAGGACGCGCTGTGGCTGGAAGCTGGCCGGCACCTCGGCCCTGCAAAGCCGCTGCTTTCTCCACGCTGCTTTTGTGCTTAGGGCAGAGCTGAGAAATCTCTACTGGTATTGTGGGATTTCACAGAAGTGAAGAATAAAGTCTCTGAACTCCCTACAGCTGCATTTTCTGAGCACTGCAACACTCTGATACCTCTGAAACACTATTAAGCACCTGGTGCTGGGTTGTCTTTGCAACCATGTGTCCTAAATAAATCCCTTCCCCATGCTGAGCCGTGCTAATGGCCCATTGTTAAACGGCCAGCCAACACAGTATAAAATGAAGTTATTATTTTTTCCAATCATCCCAGAAAAAAATAATCTCTCCAGCGTCTTTCTTATAGGGTGAGACTGAAACTGGGAAGCTGCAAATCCCTGTGCGGTGCACTTGCTCAGTTTTTCCCCCTGTCCCATGTGAACTGGAGCATCGGGATGCGGGGAGTGCTGGTCGCTGGGGCTCTCCTTGCAGTGCTTATCATGGGGAAGCGTTTGCCGGCGTCGAGCCAGGCTGGGCACCCTCCGCTGTGGGGCAGGGCACCCCTCGGTGGCACCAGGGCTGGGGAGCAGCATCTGTCTCACTGGCTGCCGCACAGTGCCAACTCCATCAGGGTGGGCCGGCAGCACCCACAGGTGTGCTCAGCCTCCTCGGGCTGTCCTGGATGCTGGCCTCCCCCATCGGGAGCCCATGGCAAGTGCCACCCGCTCTGCCATAGCCATGCCCAGCTGGGCATCCTGCAGGGCCAGCAAACCCCGGTCCTGCCTGCATCCACAGCCCCGCTCCTGCCTTGCGCCTGAGCCGGCGCCTCGGCAGCCCAGCATCAGCTGTGCCCTGCGCCGGCCGGGGCCACGTTGGCTGGCACGCACGGCACTGGCCCTTTGCACGCGCGTGTGCAAGGCGCTGCCTCCAGTCCGGGTCCTGGCCCCGCTGCTCTCTGGCACCCGCACGCTTGTCTCTGTCTGCCGCCGTCTCACGTGTAAGTGGGCTCCCTGGGAGACTCGCTCCATTTTTTTCCTTTAACCTTGAAATGCAATTTCCTCCCCAAAATACCCTTTTTCCTGTAAACAACATCTCTTTAGTGAGATTACAGCAAAAATCCCTGAGCTACCAGGTCCCGGGCGCTTTATCACCCGGTGAGCCCCATCCGTCACGGCTGCGCGTGTGTTCCCGGTGCCCCGCCCTTGCTGCCGGGTGATGGTCTTTTCATCATTTTTACAGATTTATTTTACAATAATTTAATTTCATCCTCAGCCCTGGGAAGACGAATTGGCCCCTGATGTGACTGGGGATTCGGAGCCAGTCTCATAAATTTGCCGCCTCTACACAAGGCTCTTTCTGGAGTCCCCACCGCAGCCGTGAGCGAGAGTCTTTAAACAACGGGGGACGGGCTGTAAATCTCGCACGGCGGCGGAGGGGTGTTGCCGGTGCCGCTGCTTCTCCCCGAGCCTCAGCCGTGCTTGGTGGCCCCAGGTGGCCCTGCGTGGCTGGCAGGGGCAGGCAGGGCTCTGCGCGCTGCCGCAGCAGCTCCCCTGCGGGACCGGGCGCCGCCAGCGGCTCCGCAGGAGCTGCCAGTGGCCATGTGCCAGGGCTCTCGCTGTGTGCTGGGACATGTGGGCACCCGCTGCTGGGGGCCCACGAGCGGCCAGTGCCCGGGATCCATCTCTGCAGGCACGCGCCTCGCTTTCCTGACTCGGTGGAACCGGTGCTGTGCCAGTGCTGTGCCGGGCACGGGAGCCGGGGAGGTGCCGCCAGCCCTGCCATGGAGCTGTGCCCGCTCCTGCACATCTGCGCTCGCCGCATGTGGGACTCGCCACGCTTCCGTTGCGAGAGGCTTGCCAATGTAATTAAACTCGAGTGACTCCCCTGCCCCCAGGCACAGCCCCTCATTTCCCTTTGATTTATTATGTCTTCTTAATTTATTTAAATGAGTCTCGGTGTTTGCACAGGCTGGGAGGGTGCTGGCTGGAGCTCTAATTGCTGGAGTGAAGGGAAGGCAGCAGGAGGGGCTCTGTGGGAGCTCAGCCCGGACCAGGCAGCCATGTCCACCCCGGGCACCTGCTGGGCTCCGCTGCCTCTGGGCACATCTGGGGTGGCAGGGGTGTGCGCTGTGGGGAACACGCATGGGAAGCGCCATCGGAGCAAAGCTGGTGGGGGCGGTTTGGCTCCGGGTGCTGCGCTGTGCCGGTACCCGGGGCTCTGCCTCGGTGGGGCTGTGATGGGGAAGTCTGAGCAGCTTTTGTGGTCAGTTTAGGGGTTTCTCTCTGGGGCACCACAGGGCAGCGGCTGCTCAGGCTCTGAGCTGGCAAAAGCAGAGGGACGGTGGATGCTGGGGGGGGGATGCCTGCTCCTCACCATGGTTCCTGGGCGGCGGGTGTGGGAGAGACGTACAAGACCCCAGGAGAGCCCGTGGCACGGCTCTGAGGGGTCAGTCTGCTTAAGGCTGGAGGTGATTCCTCACCTCTCACTCCCTCCGTCTGTTCCTCCTGCCTCCCCCCGTGCCCTGCTCATCAGGTTCCCAAAGGACCACCAGGCTGAGCAGGCAGCGCGCCTCCTGCCTGCCCCGTTCCTGCCCGAGCGCCTGCGCGGTCTCATGCCCGGCTGGGCTCCGTGCCGCCGGCCATGCCATCCCCAGCCTGTGTTTGCACAGCTGATTGTTCCCGGCTCAGCGTACTGCCTTGCACTTGTCCCTGTTGAATTTCATCCTATTTTTTCCAGTCCATTTCTCCAATTTGTCAAGATCATTTTGAATTCTAATCCTGTCCTCCAAGATACTTGTAGTCCCTCCCAGCTTCGTGTCATCTGCAAATTTAATAAGCACTTTCTCTATTCCATCATCCAGGTCCTTAATGAAAACATTGAGCAAACCAGAACCAGGGTGAACCCTTGGCCATCCAAGCAGCCCGATGCTCGCACCACGCTCACCATACTTGCTGTCCAAATGTGATGAGAGATGGTGCCAAAGCTTTGCCATGTCCTCTGTGCCTCACTGCATCCTCCAGTTCGCATGGGACCTCTCTGCCTCGCTGCCCCGAAGTGGTGCTGGGACCATGGTATGCTGCCGGCTCTGCAGTCCCACCCAGTACCTGCGGGATAATGGGGGTGCCAGAGCTGGGGTGAGACTGGGAGGGGGCAGAGGTTCATCTCAAGGAAGGTTCCAGCTCGAGCTGCTGCCAGCCAGCGCGGTGCCAATGCTGGGGGCCATCCCGTGGGTCTGTATGACATCCCATGTAGTGGGGAGCCCACTGGCTGTGTGGTAAATGTCATGCGGCTGTGCCCCACAAACCCCCACTGTGGTGATGCCAGCGGTGTGGCAGTGAGACATGGCTCCAGCGGTGGCTGGGGCAGCAGTGACTGCAGCCACAAGTGGGATGCAGAGGGGAGCAGGCATCCAGCAGCAGGCGGGAGAGAGCCCCCTCACCCAGGTAATCGGTGCGGGCATGGGGGCAGCAGAGCAGCCCCTGATGGGGCCGTCCTCCCCCATCTCCGCACAGCAGTGGAGGGCAGCAGCCCACATCCTTTTCCGTCGGGTGCCGGCTCTCCCCAGCCCTGTGGTCCCCCTGTGCCAAGGCTGCTCCCTTGGGGACCAAGACTGCTCCTCTGGGCTGCACGGCAGGGACCTGGAGACAACCCAGAGATGAGCCACCCTGTGTGCCCCCCAGGCCACCAGCCATCTCTTTTCTTTAATTGATTGTAGAAAGCAATTTACAAAACACAAACTGCCGCCTATGCCAAGCTCTGCGTGTCCAGGCATAGCTTAATTTCACAGTAAAATTTCAAATGCAATGAATGGCTTTTCCCAGCACCAGTCCGTGTCCAAGCCAAGAGCTTTGCTAGCTGCACGGGCTGTGCTGAACAGCCCAGAAATGGCTCTTGCGCTGCCCTGCAGAGCACGCAGCTCCCCGGGCCGGCTGTCGTGATGGCCGTGGCAGCTCTGCCAGTGCTCACGTAGCTGATGCTGTGCGGGACCCACTGTGGCTGCAACCGGATTTGTGGGGAGCCGTGGGCCCTGGCTCTCCATGCAGCCAGCTGGATGTGGACCTTGCTGCAGGCATCCCATGAGATGCCACCTCTCTGCGCGGCCATCAGGGAGGTGTCCCGGCAGGGCTGGCCGGCGCTGCAGTGGCAGGGGCTCAGCTGAGAGCTGGTGCTCCCGCTCTGGCTCCTTTCATGTCAGAGTTATAATTTCATGGTCAGGGTCTAGGAGGTTTGTACACATAGATGCATTAGTTCTGCATTTAGTGATACTTGAATAATTGGTGTCACATCAATTAGATCGGTTCTTGGATACTGCAGTGATAAGTGCTGTGCAAAAGCCTCTGGGCTGCAGGATATGAGGAACTCTGATGGCTGGTGGGGCTGGAGACAGCGGGCAGAGTGGGACCGGCGGGGATGTTGAGCGCTGAGAGAGTGGCAGGGGAACATGGCGCATTTGTCCTTTGCAGGAGAGTGGCGAGACCTGGGGGTCTTGAGGTGGTCGGTGCCTGGGGCTGCTGTGCTGGGGGGATGCTGCCCTGGCTGTGCAGTATGGGGGTGCAGATGTGCGCTCGTGGAGGTGCTGCCAATGTTGCAAACCTCTGAGCTCCTCAATGCCCCAGTTGTCCTGTCATGGTGCTCCTCTGTGTCAAGCCACTTGCTGGGTACCTAGTTCAGCATCGTCTGCTGCTTACCTCATCACTTTGGGCTGCCGCTGCAGCCTGTGGCATGGATTTGCACACACAGTGGATTTCCCAGCACAGTGTTGCCCACCCTGTCAGCTAACGGGGAGGAGGGTCAGGTGGGTCTGGGGCAGAGTGGAGAGCCCCAGGGCTCACGTGCCTGCAATACAGATCAGCGCTGTCAGTCCTATCCCCGCTGCGGATTGTAGGCAGAGGTAATTTGCAGATGACAAATATCCCCGACAGTAAATATTTTTCCCACCCTCATCTTTCTACAAGCAGATAAGGTGGCAGTGCTGTGGCAATACGGTTGCTGGAGGGAGACAAACTCTTTGGCAGTCTTAAAAGTCTATTGTGTCCCTGCAATTATTTATAGATAAACAGAAGAAAGCCAATAAGCACAGAATGGAGCTGCACAGCTGCATTTGTTATGATGATGATGATGTTATCTCTCCCTCACACCCACCCACACACATCTCCAGTGCATGGAAACTCGCTGCTGGCAACAATCAAATCCCCATCCCGTATGAGGCAGGACCGGCTGGAGGTTTTGCCCTCTCCTTGCTGGCTTACTGCTGGTCTGTTTTCCCCCACGGTGACCCAACCGCACAACTTCTCCAGCAGTTTCTCATCCCAGCCGGGGAGCCACAGCACCCAGAGTGCTGCAGGATCCCGGGGTGCCCACGCAGCAAAGTGGTCCCTCCTTGGGGCTGCTCTGTCTCTGTTCCTGGTGGCAGCAAGATGTGGAGACTGGGTGGCCTTTGTCCCGGTAAGCCAGCCCCCAGGGTGCTGGGTGCCTCGCGACGATAGGGCTCCCAGTGTTGCTTGCAGGGAGCGAGGGACTGGCTGGGTCCTCACCAGCTCCTGTAGCAAGTGCTTCCCACTGCAGGGAAGGGTGCGGGGGACAGCCTGTCTGCTTTCCCTGCCCTGCGTGGCCAGGACCTCCTCTCCCGTCCCACACCACTGCCAAGGACAGAAACGGGTGTGTTTGGAGGAAACTGTGTGAGGGATCTGGGATTAAACGATGTGACAGGGAAGAGTGATGGAGATCACTGCTAATGAGCACATTTCTCCAGCCTGTGGACCGGAGACGCTGGGGAGTGAGAAACGCTGACTCTGGCATGGGCAGGGGTCAGGAAGCACTGTGCTCTCCCCGTACGGTGAGTGCTTGGAGCGGCCTCTGAGCTCTGCGGGAGCCTGCAGAGAGGGGCAGGGGCCGGGGCCTGACAGGGCTGGCCCCACCGAAGGGGAGGGCAGGGAAGCTGCAGGCACAAGGTCTGCGGTGCCTCTGTGCCGGGCACTGGGGTCCCCAGGTGAGCTGTCATTCGTGTGGCATTGGGGTCCTCGACCAGCCCGAGCCTCCCCTTGTCCTGGGGTGCTGCACAGCATCACCTGGCTCCCACTGGGGCAGGAGCGCCACATCTCTCCAGGGCACATGCAGTTGCTGCCCCCCCTCGGGGCCAGGGGTGCAGGAGTGATGCGCATCCCTGCAGAGCACTCAGCCTTGTCTCTGTAGGACCTCTGCCCCGGGAAAGCACCAGGATGAGCTCTCCAGCTGCGGACAGCATCTGAGGCAGCCACTGGGAGCCCTTAACTGGACGGGAGAGTGGGATGATTTTTCATTGCTTCCTCATAATAAGAGGACAGGAGTAAGTGACTAGTACAGTTTGTTCACTCGGTAAAGATTTATACAATCACTTCATCCGGTAATTGGTATTCTGGGGAGAGAGGGAGCTGCAGCTCCAGCATCCGCCTCTATTTGTTTTCTCTCTGTCTTTCTCTCTTTCTCTCCCCTTTTCAGAATGAGTAATTCTGTCCCTCACAATCCCATTTAAACAGAGCATTTGCGGAGTGAATAATTAGTTACATTCAATTAGGTCTCATGCACTCTCCCTTCTCACTTTGGGGGACAGACGTGCTAATAAGATGGCACATGTCTGACATGTGGGAGCCAGCATTAAACACGCTGTTTGTCGGCAGAGAGAGGTCAGCACTGGAGGAGGCAAAGAGCCAGAGGGGCCATCCCACTGCTGTGGGTCAACAGTCCTTTGGGGGCTGTTTGTGGTCCACATGATGCCAGCTATCTCCGCCAGCAGGACTGGCAGGGCCAGCAGGAATCGGGGTCACATCTGTCCCCAGGGCAGGGTGTTCGCTGGGCTGGTGTCGAGGGGACACTGCCCGGCCCTGGGACCACACCGCCGGCAATGTGGGAGCGTTGAGCCCTGAGAGGGAGAGCTGCTGACATGCTTTTATCTCCCTTATTAAACTTAACATCAGGTTTTAAGAGGAGCCTTAAATAATGTGCCACTGCCTTTACAGTAAAAGTCGCTCTGTATTCCAGCTGCTCCTGGCTCTGGGATTTATGGCCTTTCTTATGCCACGCTGCATGCGCTTGGGTGGTGGCGGGTCACAGCTGCAGCTGGTCCCTGTACCTGGAGCCTGGGCTGGGCTCGGTGCCTCTGCAGTCCAGCCCTATGCCAGCGAGTCAGTGCTCATGACAGCTCCTCTGCTGTCCCTTCCACCCCCTCCCACCCACAGCACTGCCCTGCAGTGAGATGGGCCCCACATCATGTGTGTGGTAATGGACTGGCAAGGCAAGATGTGCTGAACCTGCCTGCTGCAGGCAGCCCTGCCTGTCCCCTGCCATGCAGGACTGAGGTCAGGGCATGCACGGTGGGGCTGTGTTGGACTGGAGCCCGTGTGCGCTCTCCTAGCACGCAGGGGTCAGCGGGTGGGAGCTGCCACACTGCCTGGCAGCATCGGGGGACACTAACTGCAGATGCGGGGGGAGCACGCCCAGGCTCAGGGTGCGCTGGAGGATGGGGAGCAGTGTAGGGAAGGTCTGGGGCCACGGCAGGAGTGAAGCACAGCTGATGGTATCTCTTTTCTTCCCTTCTCTAGTGGGAGCATCTGTCCTGGGCGCACCCGTCCCCAGAGCATCCCTCCCAGGAGCCAGTGAAGCGGGGAGGCTGCAGGCCACGCTGCTCAGCGCATGGGGAGAAGAGTAAAGTTTAATTACAGCTTTTTTGTCCAGCGGTGCGGTGGAGAATAATCGAGTCCCGCCGCGACGGGACCGTGGCCGCCAGCGCGGCAGCTCCCCCCGCGGGTGGCTGCAGGCAGCGGGGCCGGGCTGCGCGGGGACCAGCGCCAGCGTGCGCCCTCCGTTCGCGAGTGGGTGTGAGGGGACGGGGATGACCCGCGCTGGGCAGACCTCCTCCCGAGACCGACAGAGCCCCCCCC
>VUYV01000044.1:5360352-5411392 GCA_008711295.1 Anarhynchus alexandrinus
ACGGAGAGGGCTGGTGCCTTGGCTGATGACTACATCCAAGGAACGTGCTGGCAGGGAGAGCCTGGACAGGGCATGGCGGGGGTCCCCATAGCCCCTCATCCCTCGCTCCCCAGTGCAAGCAGCAGTGTGAACGTCCCTGGAGGGGCCAGCACTCTGTACATGCTGAGGGACAGTCACAACAGCCTGGATGTCTGCCTCTTGCTCAGCCACACCGCCCTGGACCTCACCACCATCACAGCTCTGCTCCTCAAGCTCCTGCCCTACACTAGCCTGATGCTGTGTCCCTCAGAGGCCATCCTGGCCGCCCGATCCCTAAAGACCCAAAGGAGGCTGGCAGCAGAGGATGTGCTCACAGGGACTGGGGACAGCAGGGGATGGGTGAAGGATGTGGTCAGCACTCAGACAATACCTTGTCCAGGGATGGCACGGCTCGGTTTTAGAAGAGACATTGGAGAAGGTGCCTTCTGCACAGGGCTCGCAGGGGGATGACATCCGGGCCACAGCCTTGGCTGGGGAGAAGCAGCGGTTGCAGAGGGAGAAGCAGCGGTTGCAGGAAGGTGAGGGGCTGTGGGGGTCAGGTGAGCAGCCCTCCCCATGGCAATGCTGCCAGGGCGCAGCGGCAGGCACAGCTCTCCCGAAGCCCTGCTAAGGGGCGCCTTACTGGGGGAGTCCCTCTTTCCCTGGAGGATCTGGGGTCAATGCTGCCAGGGCATCGGTCCCACTGAGGGAGGAGCTGGTCAGACTCACCTGCCACGAAGCCGAAGCCGCGCTGGCAGGGCTGGTTCTCCACACAGGTCTGGCAGCTGCTGTCAGAGCAGTGCATGCCAGCCCGGCACTGGCACACCGTGTTGTGCGTTGCATTTCCTTGCGTCTTCACGATGAGGCCAGCGTCTGGGCAAAGGGAGCACGGGCAAGGTGAGGCACCAGGCGGGTGAGCCCGAGGGGACACCAGCCCCTGCAGGCTGGGGCCGGTGGGCACAGGGAACACTTACTGTCTTCACAGATATCGTGGGGGGCACAGTGCCTCTCCTTGGTCCAGCTCTGCTGATAGTGCCCGCTCTCACAGCGGGTGCAGACAGAGTTTTCCGTGACACTGCATTCAGAGACCAACTTTTCCCCTGCAATAGAGGCTGGTGAGGAGGGGACAAGGGGGCTTTCCCCCTCTCCAGGCAGCAGCTCTTCCAGCAGGACAGGGGAGCACTAGCAGCTGTGGATGCCAGGACTGCCACCAAGCAGCGTCTTGGTAGCCTAATGCCACTCTGGTGGCTACACATGGGACTGGGTGGAAAGGGCTGATGGGTGCTGGGGCAGGAGAGCAGGAGGGGGACATTCACTGCCTTCAGCACTCCAAGGACTGGGAAACAATCTGCGAGTGACAGCGGGAGCTGGCAAATACCATCGCAATCTGGTAGTGCCAGTGGCAGTGCTCTCCCTGCAAGCTGCCCATCCCATGGGGTCCTGCAGCTGCAGGAGCACAGACAGTCCCAAGAGAGCTGCGACAGATTTGGTGAGGTCCAGGGGTTCTCCCAGGGCACCCATGAGGTCCCCAGTTGCTGTAGCACTGAGGTGACAGAGGGAGGTGAAGCTGTTGGCAACAGGGTGGGGTGTGGGTTGGTCACACCGAGCTGGGCTTGCTCCGCCATGGCCAGGCAGTGGGCCCTGGCAGAGCCGGGCCCTGTGGCCCCAGGAAGGGGAAGGGGTCTCCGTACCTGGTTGACACCGGTTGCAGCACCTGCCCTTGTGTTCATACTGCTTGTCAAAGCATGTTATGGCATTACCAGGTTCCCAGCACTGAAAGAAACAAGACCTGCAAATTCATGCTGTTCCCCAGCGCTCCGGCATTGCCTCGCTTCTGCAAGCACACGTGTGCTAACCTGTGCACTAACCCACGTCCCGAGGCACGGGCTTCCTCGCACAGCTCTTCCCATGCCTGCGCTAACCACAGACCACAGCAGAGCTGCCCACACTGCCTGATGCCACTCGTGCTCTCTTTGAAGTGGGGTGGCAGTGATTCCGGTAGGGCGGCCCCACGTTTCCCCAGATTTCCCAACAGATTCTGATCTCACATCGCCCCGTGCTTCTGCCAACAGCACTGGGGTCCCAGGCAGGGGGAGCCTGAGCCTCCCGTTCCCAGAGCACTGCTAGCCCCTTCCCAAGGCTGATGGGCTGGCCCTGCGAGGCTGGAAAGCCCCCAGCAAGTACATCAAGTAGCTGAATCCCGTGGGGCCCCTCAGGCAGCCCTGGCTTGATGGGGCAGTGATAGGGCTGTGGGGCACCCCAAGATCCAACCTGGGGACTCCTGACCCAGTGGAAGGGAACTGGTCCCACTATCACATACATCAGACACTGGGCAGAAAGCAAAGTGTAAGGGCCTTTCCCTGCGCCCCCACAGCCTCCCCACACCCGACCAGTGTCCCGGGCTGGGGGGACACCGGCCGAGGGCTCAGGCTGTGCCCAGGGTTGTGGAACCCCAGGGCTCGACACTGCCCGTCCCTGCCCGCGGGGACCCGCGCCCCGTCCCCGGCCCGAGCTGGACTGCGGACCCCGCCGCGCCCCGCTCCCTCGGATGGAAAGTGAAAGTGAGGTGTGGGGCTGAGGGACCGCGGGTAGAGACATGCCCGCCTTACCCGCCCTCTCCACCTCCCCGCATCCCCACCCGCGCTCCCGGGCGCCGGACGGGGCGTCCCGGACCCGGTTGGTTCGGGCTATGCGGGGCAGCGGCGGCGCCACCGGGGCTTCCTCCGCCGCCGCCGCCGCCGCCCCGGGCCTCCCGCCGGGGCGGGCCGCGCCGAGGGGACGGACCAGAACGGCCGGACCGTGCCCTTTCCCGGAAAGCCCCGCAGCTCTGCCCCGAGGGAGGAAAAAAGCAGCCCCCAACCCCAGCCCCACTCACGCTCAGCAGCACCGCGCCGAGGAGCCCCAACAGTCCGAAATTCTTCATGGCGCTACACCCCACCACCGCAGCCGTCCGCCCTATAACGCCCCGGCCCGTTCCCGCCCAGGAAGGGGGCGTTGGGCCGCCCGCCACCGCCCCCGGGGCTTCCCCGCGCGGGGCCGGGCCTGGGTGGGCGAGAGCGGGGTGGGAAGGGGGGGCGGCGAGCCCACGGGGCAGGTCCCCGGCAGCCACCCCTGCTGGGACACCCGGTCCCCCCCGGGGGTCTCGGCAGAGCCGCTGGGGCTGGGGGGTCCTGCGCGGTGGCTGTGTGTGAGTGTCATGCTGCAGCCGGAGGTGGGAAGGTGGCTCCTGCCAGCTCCCTGCCAGCTCCCTGCCAGCTCCCTGCCAGCCCCATCGCACCGCTGCCCTGCCTGCACCTTCCCGGGGTGAAGGAGGTGCAGGCAGCGGTGGGAGTCAGCCATGATGAGGAAAGCTGGCCCCGCCAGCTCATTCCTGAAGCAGAAGTTTAAGGTTTCACTTCATTTTTTCAACGATAACGCAGGGCTGTGGCCCTGGAGACCCCCCTCATCGCTGCCCGCAGGCCCCGGCCGTTGCGTGGAATCTCCACAAATACGTCAGCCCAGAAACAAGAAGGGGCAAAAGCGCCGGAGGCCTGGCTGTGCCTCTGGCCGGCCACCCGCCTCTGGCTCAGTTCCCTCGGAAGAGTCCCCGAGCGGTCCCCAGGGAAGTTCCAGGCTCCACTGCCCATTCTGGAGACTTTCCCCGGACTCTCCTTTCCCGTGCGGACAGGGAGCGGCGGCTTCTCATCATCCCCGTCACACGCCGCGCTGCCGTCATGGCCGTGCTGCAGTGACGCCTGCGTGGCCGCGCCCCGCAGCAGCCATCCTGGCCACAGCCATGGCCTCAGCCCCGGCTCAGAGGCTGCCAGCCACACGTCGCCCGTGGCCTTTGCCCGGTCTCTCCGGCGGGAGGGGAGGGCAGCGTGCTTCCCCGCGGGCGACGGTGGGGCTGGCGGCGGCGGGAACCGCGTGCTCTGGATTCCCCGGCCTGCCGTCACTTCCCAAAACTGACGCGCTCGAGTGCACCAAGGGTCCCAGGGGAGTCTCAAGGGTGGAGACGAGGAGGCAAAGATGGGGAGGGGATTTCTGGGCCCCTCTCCCCCGGGACCGGCCTGGGAAGTCCCCACAGCCCCGGGCACTGGACGCGTTTGCGGGTCCGGGCTGCGAGCGCTCCCCACTCCCGGCCCCGAGCGGTGGGGGGGGTGGCGGGGCCCGGTGCTCCCTGCCCGGCAGGAGCCCCGGCGGGAGCCCCCAGCTCTCGCAGCCAGCCCCGGTCCCGGTGTCCGCGCAGCGGGGCTGACCGGCGCCGGCGCTGCTGCTCGGGGCCGCCGCGGAGCCTGACCCTTTCGCTGAGCGGGGCTGCGACGGCAACGGTGAGGGCCGGGTCCGCCCCGGTCCCGGTCCCGGTCCCGGACACCTCACCCCGCCCCGCCCCGCCTCTCCTCTCCTCTCTCGGGGTCCGGTGGCGCCACCCAGCGGCCGTGGCCCGCCTCCCTCCGCGGGACTACAAGTCCCACCCTGCCTTGCGGCCGCGGCGGCGGGCGGGGCATGCCGGGAGCCAGGCAAAGGCGCGCAGCCCCTCACGCCGGGCCCTTTGCCTCGGTAGTTATGGCGGCGGGCCGTAAAGCACCGAGGCGTCGCCATCCCGACCGTGCTCCCCCTCCGCTTTGCGACGGCGCCGTGCGGCAGCGGCGGTTGGCGCCTTTGTCCTGGCGGGCGGCGGCCTGAGGAGGACCGGGCCCGGCGCGGCGGTAAGTCTGCGGGCGGGCGGGCGGCCCTCTGGCTCCGGTGCGGCTTTACGCGGAGCGCTCGAATAAAAGACGTACCATAGCAAATCTCGTGGAGGGCTGAGTCCGTTCCGGGCCGGGACCGGGCTGGGCGGGCCCCGCGGCCTGCGGGCGGGCCCGCGCCTCTGCCTCACCGCGTCCGGGAAGTGGCGGTGGGGAGTGCGGGCTCGTTGGAGCTCCTCGGCACCCCCGGCGGCCCGGGGCCGGTCGGTACGCAGGGTTAACGCAGCTGAAAAGCGCCTTTTCCCTAGTCAAGATGTGCAACGGGGTGATGTCGTTGTCGCTGTCGTGGGGAGCGCGGCCCCCGGCCTGCTGTGAGAACTCCGCGGGCACCACTGAAGAGTCGGGGATGTGGTTTTTTCCTCACTGCTGCTCGAGAAAGCTGTGAGGAGCGACAAGCGCAAAGTTGCTGGGCGGAGCGGGTGAGGAGGGCCCTGGGGAGCTGTGCTTTGGGAAGCCTGGCTCGCGTTCTCGCAGCAGCAGCAGTAGGGTCCTCGGGAAGGAAGGTGAAAGCATTCTCCATGTTAACGTTCTCCTTGTGGGCAGCTCTGCATCTGCTTGCTGCCCTGGGCGCAGAGGACCAAGGTGGAGTGGGTGCTAGTGCTGCCCGAGAACGGCCCTGCTGGCCCCAGGCCTGGCCTTTGGGGTGGCTGCCTGGCGGGGCTTGGCTCCGAGGTGCTGAGAGCCGCTAGCTGGTGCTGGGTGGGAAGCTCGCTGCTCCTCAGCAGCATTCCTTTCTGTGGTGGATGGCTTTATTGTTTCTACCTTGCCCAGGAACTTGCAGATATCTGTGTCATGTTTCACTTGTGTCAAATTAGTTTCAACATCCGACTTCAGCTCTGTCCTGCTTTCTGAAGCTGTATCGCTATTAATAAATAACTTCGGTTTTAAATATAAGATTTTTAGGGAAATATGGCTTTAATTAACTTCCGAAGGATTTACTGGTCCATGGGCTGGTGTGGGCTGTCCTGTTGTAGTAACCTGCTCAGCCTGGTGCTGGGTTTCTGCAGGGGGGGATTGCCACCTTTAAGCTGCCCAGGTGTATAGTTGACCTCTCTGGCTGCATTTGTAGAAGACTTAATGTGGAAATTAGTCATTCACCTGATGTAGTGTGCCTAAAGCTGGGACAACATTCTAACATTCTTTTATACTAAATGGCCCTTAACTATGTAATCTACTGAGTGGAAAATGGTAAGAGACAGTAAATGCTCTTATATGAAAGTTGTGTAGTAATTCAACCCCTCTGAGTGCTTGAGATTTATTGTTTTGCTTTGAAAGTGACCTGCAAGTAGAAAAATAGCTCCCTGTTTTTCTTCATATGGAAAGCTCTCGCACCCTCTTCTCCAGCCATTCCCTACTATCCACACCCTTAAGAAAAAGGGAAGTTCTTACTGCTTTTTATACTGGAAGTGAAATGTCCCGCCAGCAGCAGTTATGAGTCTTGTCGACCCCTATTTGCTGTGTGTATACGTGATGTCCCGAGACCATATGCACAGGTTGTGCTGCCTGAGCAGGGGCTTGCAGGGGCTCCGAGTCCCCATTCCTGGTAGTGCTCAGAGCCCAGCTCAAGAAGGCTGTGACAACTGAATCCAACTTGGATGTCAGCCTGCTCCAAATGGGAGCTTGGACTGGATGGGTCTTTCCATATTTTGTAGCCACTTAATCATTTTGGGAGAATTTTGAAAACTTCATTCCCATGAACTGTTGAGAACTCAAGCTGCAATAGTAGAATAGAAGAGACATCTACTGCTCCCATACAGAAAAATGGGATAAGATTTGGTACTTCTGATGGGAAGGGTAAAACTCTGTGTGTGGACAAACTTACAGGAGGATTGAGGCAAATGTGGTGGAAAAAATGACTTTCTTTGATTTTGGTTTGAGTGTTGGGGTTTTTTTTTCCTCCTCCCCGTTCTGGCAGTTCAGTTCATTTTAAAAAGTTTAAGACTGGCATGCTTTGTCCGCCTTCTGTCCCTGCAGGGTTTCCTAAAAGAAGGAGAAAAGTGATATGAGAGTAAAGTTGATTGATCTTAAAAAAACCCCAAAATTTTATGTCTCAGATCTGGAGTAGATGTATTTTTCATGCCAGTTTAGTGTTGTAGAAGTATATATGTAAAACTGTTTTATATTTTTGGACATCTACCTTGTTTATTTAGTGGCTACTTTTCAATTGTAATGAATATAGGTTACTGTTATGGAATGTGTTGGTTATAGGCATCTCATGGTTACAGTAGAAGTTTCTGTTGATACACTCAATTTCATCAGCTTTCTCTTACCAGTTTTCTTGCATGTTATAAACAGAAAATCCCATCCTGCATTCCTGTAGATGAATGTTTAGGAAGTATGACAACTTTATTAAATAGTTTTCAAACTCTCAAGTTCATCTTGACAGTTTCAGTGTTTTTCATTTTTTTAAGCTTTATGCAGTGATGACTTTTAAACCAGAAAGTATGAATCCTGTGTAGGGTTTGCTGGGGTTTTTTTGTTAGCTTGGTAGAGTTTGTTATGATGGTTTTTGTTTGGTGGGGTTTTTTTTCTGTAATTCTTTGGGTAAGTTCGTGCAGTGAATGTTGCTGACTGCTCCAGCTTTGTCTGCAATAGTGTGGGTTAATGAAGTTGTTGTGGTTTAACCCCAGCCAGTGACTAGGACAACGAAGCCACTTGCTAACTGGGATGGTGAGAGGGGAGCTAGGGAGAAGGGGGAGAAAAGGAGGGTGGAAGAAGAAACTCGTGGGTTGAGATAAAGACAGTTTAATAGAACAGTAACAAAAGAGGAAAATAATAATGGTAAAAATATACAAAATAAAGTCATACAACATAAGCTGCTCTCACCACCTGATGACTGATTGCCCAGCCTGTCCTGAGCAGTGATCACAGATTCCTGCCCCCTGGCCAATCCCCATTTATATACTGAGCACGATGTCCAACAAATAAAACAATATGTGTTATCAACATTATTCTCGTACTAAATCCAAAACACAGCAGCTACTAGGAAGAAAATTAACTCTATCCCAGCTGAAACCAGGACAGAAGTGTACTTTTGCTGTACTGGGGGAGATGAGGTAGCAGTACAGCCGTTACAAGGGGGATGGTTAAATTCCCAGCCGTGGACCCGCCTTCTGTGGAAGCTGACGTCTCTGTGGGGACAAGGATATGTTTACTAGGGGTATGAATGAGAAACTGTGTTTTCTGGTATTGGAAAGCTAAGATTTCACAGTTATTAAGTGACCAGGCTTGGATCACTTCACGAGCATTTAAGCAGTACTTCCTGATGTCTCATTCAAAGCCTGTATTGAAATATTTGGGTCCTGTTATGCAATGTTGGGATGAGTGTTTCCTTTCCGCTTACTAAAATATTGCATAAATTTCAACACTTCTTACCAGTGGACTGAAGAAATAGATATGACAACAATGGGTCTATTGAAAAGCTTAAAGTTAAGAGGTTTTAGTGGAAGACAAGTTTTATTTGTATCTTAGTTTAGAGTTAAACCATTAAAATTTACCTGCAAAATAATTAGGTTTACTACCTTTCAGTATTACAGAAAAGCTCAACCAAAATGCTGCAGTATGCGTTTTTGCCAGACCTCTGTATCCCTTGTATTAAGATTTCTCTGGAGTGAAGTTTGCGTCAAGCAGACCCAGTTGGCTTCTAGTCTGCAAAGCTGTTAAGTTTAATCTTGTTCCAGTTTAATTTTAATGTCATGGATTGAAATTATATGCATGGCCATTTTTCTTTTTTGCGAAGAGTTGGATTTGGAACGAAAGCAAAATGGCTCGAGGACGCAAGAGCAATAGCATCAATCAGAGCGACTTCACTAACAGCACCAATCCTCAGGATTTAGAGAGAAGACTTTTTATCGGCAATTTGCCCACAGACCACATGACTCGTGAAGAAATGCAAGAGATATTTTCAAAATATGGCAAAATCAGGGGTTAGTATATTATCTTATGCCTTTTTGTGGCTGGGAATTCAGTGAGAAGTGTAACTTTCATGCTTGTCAAATGCTATTTGATGATGATGAGAGGAGTGACTAATGTTCCTAAAAAGTGACCTTTTAATGATAATTTTCTCTGTCTGCATTTTCTCTGATTCCTTCAGTACAGCTGAAATGTAATGCATATATATCAGCTAAGTTTTAGCTTTTGGGGTTGCAGTGTGATGTTACAGTATTCTTCCAAGTGACTTCATAGTCTCTTAATCAAATCTTGGTCACTTCATGGGCTGTATTTTGGTCACTGCCTTGTCAGAAGGAAGTTGATCTACGAAATATATTTCAGAGTCTTTCAGCTCTGCCTTTTGATCCTGGTAGATTTGGTTTTTCCAGGAAACTTGCATAGTCATTTCTGGGTAGAGCCCCTTTGCTTGTTCATCTGGTGGGGTTACGTGATGGCCTGGGTGCGGGTTAGTACTGTCCCTTAGTTGTAACCGGTCTTGCCCTGCTGTTAACTTTTCCAGCCCTCAGCATGTACCATGGCTATGGGTTCGTGCAGTATGACCGTCTAGAAGATGTCCAGGCCGCTCTGGACGGTGAGAAGGGTCGCCTTTATAAAGGGTATAGATTAGGTAAGGAAAACTGATCCGTGCTCTCCTACTGACCCCAGCATGCATTCTGGTAGAAAGAGTGCTTTTGTTTTAAAGCTCTCTGGAAAGATCACTATATGAAACTTGCCTGGCGTTAGTCTAAAAATCACTTTTACTAGGTATGTATTTGCTTTCTGAGTTATTTGCTGTACGTGCTGTGTGGTTCATCTGCAGTGTTTTCTCTTGCTACCTAGGTCTTACTCTGAACTTATTTTTGTGTGTTAGTATTTCAAAAGCTCTCTTACCCTGTGTAAGTAACTGTTCAACCTGTAAGCCCTGGAAAGCGGTCATTGAAACCTCATGCACTTAGTTTTACAAACATTTGTAAACCAGGATTTGGCTTCATCTTGACAGGTTCAGAAGAATTGGTCACAGCACTTAGTGGCTTGTTAGATAAGTAACCTAAACTTGGGGTTTTTTGCACATGTGAAATCAATCTGTAAGTAGCGCTATAAATAGTAGGTGCTTTAAAAAGCTGTTCTCATAAAGATGAAAATAATTCTGCTAAATATGCTGGGAGCAAACAGAAATGAATGGATAGAAATCTAAGAGTAACCTGTTAAATGCATGTAAAAAAATTACTTTCCAAGTAAACCTATGCTAGTTTGAAGAAAAACACTTTGACTTAGAAAGGAATGAAAGGAGCAATAAATAATAACTTGTGGGAATGTGTGTATACAGTAGTAAATATGAACCTGAAGATGGAAATGGAGGCAAATAGACAAGGAGGGTAGAAGGATACAAGGAAGAAATTAGGCCAGCACTGTTGAAGTCTAGCAGCTTAAATAGGAACAACTGCGGCTGGTTTAGAAGTTAAGGTGTGCTGTCTGGAAATGATAAAATTTCTAACTGGAAAGGACCACCTAGCCTTCAGTTAGTGTTTCTGCTGTCTATTTTTGAAGAGGCAGGAGGTGTTTTTAATATAATTTCCATTTCAATAGCAAACTAAAAAAGGTAAAACAGCACCAAAACTACACCTCTCCAAAAAATAAAATCTAACATCTATGAGGCCCAGTGAAGTGAAGACCTGTCTAGGCTATTAATGCTGTTTTTCCACAAGCCTTGGAAAACTAGGGAGTTTCCAGGGACCTAGCAGAGTGCTGCAGATATGCCAGTAGGCAGCATAAATGGGATAAGCCTGGCATCAGCCCTGATAACAAAGGGATTCTTTCACCTGACTCTCAATGATAAGTGAATTAATTAATGCCAATCAAAATAAATCCCATCAAACTAACTTACGATATTGCAAATTTTATGGCTGAAGGTAGCAGTGTTGATGTAAAAGACTTCTGTAAGATGTTTTATTTGTTTAAGAAACTAGAACAATTAAAACCAACAGAGGGTTAAATGGATTTCAAATTAATCTCAGTGTAACGTAGATGGAATTGCTCAGTGCTTTGAGTGGTGTTCTGGAAAAATTGATTCCTGGCCATACAGTGCTTTTATAAGTGACTTGGAAAGAAAACACACAATCATGTTTTAAAAAGAGAATGAAATAATGAAGATTGAGTTGCTGATGGTGAAATGACTTGGACTTCTTCCTAAGCTGCATGCAGGCAGAACTGAGCTTTCAGTAAAGCCAAAAGGGAAGATCTGCACCCAGCAAGAGTGATTTTGGTCATCCTTAGCTGTACAAAACAGATTTGTAAGTAGGGAGTTTTTGGTACCTGTGGGTTTCTGCTGCTGGAATACTGTGTTCAGTTCTGATATGCCTGGTTCAAAAAGGATAATGCTAAATTGGAGAAGCCTCAGAAAAATGTGAAGAAGGCTTAAAGAGTTGAAGAACAAGCCCTAGCAAAAGCCTCGAAATATAGGGGTGATGTGATCTGTGTGTTACAGACAGACCTGAAGATAAGTGAGTTTTAATCTAGTAGGCATAGGCATGACAAGTCCTTAAATGGAAATAAATAGTTTTCTCTAACAGCAAAGTAATTTGTTTCTGGAATAACTTATTGGAGCTTTGGTGGTTTCTGTGCTCTGCAGACTTTTACATTGGAATTGGATGTTTTGCTAAAAGATAAACTCTAGTTCAATGCCACTGCTGCACTTGAGATAGGAACATGATTCAAGAAACTCTTGTCAGCTGTGTTTATTCAGAAGGTTACACTGTATGATTACAGTGGCCCTGTCATCACAAAACCCTACAGGACAGAAGACTAATTTTTTTTTTCTTGGAAGTTTTGTCAATGTTCAAATGCTTAACCTGTAAATGCTGTTGGCATTAAATAAAATGTTATTAAATCTGTTCGTTTTGCACAATAGAAGGATCCCTGTCAAAGGTGTTTTTTCTTCTAGTAAAATATTTTTGTTCAGATTTAAGTACTTTTTTTTATTTGAAAGAAATGTATGGTATTGAGTGTAAAAACAATAGGTTTCTGCAATGGCATCTTAAAACAGAAAATAAAAATAATCTTAAACCAAAGAAAGCAGATAGTGTCTTGCTTAAAGATAACACTTGACTTTAAGGAGGGGGGGGGAACCTCTCAACTAAAACATAAATGCAAGGAGAAGAGTTGCTTCAGTTATGCAGTCTGAGTATTAAATATAATTGCTAATAACACAATAAGGTAAAAGGCTTTGAGAGAGTTTAACCTTCAGTCTTGCATTATACTAACACTTCCACAAATGCATAGAAGTGTTTTCTTATCTTTTGATGAATAAAACTATGTAGGGAATAAATGTCCATCAAATTTACTTTGTGACAGTAGACAATGCAGCTGTATTTGATCCTGGAGAGACTGCGTTGTGGTCCTGTGAATGTTGTTATGCTGCATTTGTAGTTAATGTTCGGATTGCACTTGCCTCTCCCCCGCCCCCCCAAAAGACAACGTGCTGCTTCTTGATTGACAACAAGAGCAAAAATTAGAACTAATCCCTTAATTCTAATTTTAATCTTGAAAGTGATGAAGGATAGCTTGGGAAGTTACAGAAGATGTTAAGACAGAGTCTGCCTAAAGACATTGTGGCACATTTATTCACTTGCAAGGGCTTTGAAGGTAGTTAATGTAAATAATAAGAAATTTTAATTGTTGATAGATTCTCAGGGAGCAGATAGGCCCTAGGTTTGTTTTGTTCTTTTCCCTAGAAGGTTCTCGGAGTAAAAGATGTGAGGTCATTTCTGTTTGTTCTTGCCCCCTTCCAGTACATTATTTCATCTTCAGTCAGCTGTTACCGAAGGCTTTGTTTCTTCACAGTAGAACAATATGGGTCCCTGCCAGTTCTGGGCAACTTCACTTTTTCTGGTTGAGGACAAGACTCTTTCTTCAGCTCTTACTTCTTTGTATTTCATTTCATGATGTTTTTCCTGGAGATGCTCAGAAGCCAACCAATTTTCAAATTTCTGATCTGTTGCATCAGTTTGCATCATGTTAACAGCGGTGTTCTGAATGCACCATGTTGATTTCATAAGGAGCTTGTGCTTCAGGCTCCTTGGATCCCATTTCCTCACTGGTGGAGGCTGTACAACTTAAGGCTGCAGCAGTCCCTTGGAAGGCATTTGCACGTGCCACTTGAGAACCCTTGGGTTATTTTCAACAAGGGTAGCGGCATGCTCCATTGAACAGGACTGGCTGTGAACGTAAGACTGTGCTGGCCATCAGCTTCCTTTCTTGGAGATTTTCAACTCTGATTTTTCTCCTGCAGTCCATGAGTTCCTGTCTGCTCACTCGTAGACTGCAGAAGAAAGAGTTCTCTTATGGAGTGAAAAGTCTGGATGTAGGCCTGAATGTAAAGGGTTAAAACGTCACCCAAGCTGTCCACCCTGTTTTGAAGTCAGAGAAATAATGAAAAACTCATTATGTTGTACTACCTAAACTTAATAAAATATTGTCAAAGTGACAATGTCTCTCTGCTGAATGGATTTTCTTGCACCATCTGGATGTTGTTGAGCTTAAGTTGCTTTCATTTGAATTGTGCTGATGATCTTTTTTTTGTTCCATAGCATTGAACAGATGGGTTGATTATTCTTTACAGATATTAAAAAAGCAGTGGAAAGAAGAAATATGAATAAGGCTTCATCAAGGTCCAGTCCGGCACGAAGGTAAAGTACCTGGAAGCAGTGAGTTATACTAGGAAGGTCAGGCTTTTAGGGCATGAGCCCAGCAGCCTGTGCTAAATGTCTGTGTCTCTTCCCTACCACCACCTCCCCAGTCAAACGGAGATACTCAAGCGAGACAGTCGGGACATGGCCGCTCCACCTCTAAGAGCCCTTCTGGCGCTAACACCTCAGGAGGCACGAGGGAAACCTCGTGTCTGCTGCTGTTACTACAGCTAAGTGTTATGTTTTGCAGCACAGGTTGTAAAAGACTTGTGAGGAAGAATACACTTGATGTTTTCTCCTTCCTCAAGTATCAGAGAAGCCGAGGCATGTCTAGAAAACGCTGAGGGGCTGTAGCATTCCCAGTGCCATGCTGCAGAGGACTTTGGGATCTTGCCTCTTCTGATGTCAAAAACTTCCAGTGCTGAAATGAGACTGGAAAAGAATGCATGAGTGAAGCACAAGATAGAGCAAACGTCTCTGTTGCACTGTCCCATCCGCACGTGTGCTTGCGTTGTCAGCACCTGGAACCAGTCCCCTCTGTGCAGTTATGGATGTATACCTGCCAGCTTCTCCTGGTTTCCCACCCCTTGGTAGGCACAGTGTGTGCAGCTCCTGCATTTCCTCTGTGTTTGAAGTCAGTGGCAACTGGAGAAGACATGGACTGTCCTGTCACAGGAAGATGACTTCAGCTTCCTTTCTGTGGCATTACTAGGGACCGCATGAAGACGTGCTGTGGTTACAGTTTGGTGTAAGGCATGCATCTTCTGTGCCTATACTGTAAAGCTCTCAACACAAAGGAGTGTTGCGTGTTGGACTTGAAGGTAATCAAACTCTCACAGGTCTGGTGTGCTCTACTGACTTGACCTGTGAAATTACCAAAAATGGGGAAAAAGCGCAAATAGCAAGACACCTACCACCAAAAAACAGAATGAGCAGCTGCAATCCTTGGTATCATCTAAGTCTTTTGTACGTGTTGCACTTAACCTGTGCAGGGCCAAATGTGCTTGCGGAGATCAGCATGTGGGCATCGCCCGGAAGTGCTTTGGCACACAGCTGGGCGTTCACATTACAGATGTGGCAAGCCTTGGGCCTGGGCAGTGTCAGGTATGCACAGTGCTGCCGTGAGACCCCAAGAATACTCCAAGTACACGAGTAGCAGGCACTGATGGCACGTCTTTGGCCTCAGTGGCACTGCAGGTGCGTAACAGTGAAGGTGCCAGGCAGCACTGCGGCTGTGGGAGGCAGGTGCCTATGCCATCACTGTTGGTCCTTGGACCACATTGCAGAGGGACAAGCAGCAGGCACTGATGCCATGGGCATTGGGACCTGTGTCATCCTGCATGTATGCAAGAGCAGATGCCCATGTCACGGGCCCTAAGGAGCACTGGAGGTGCATGAGCCATGGGCAGTGGTGCTGTGGGCACCGGGCCATGGACTGGACTGCTGCTGCAGCTGCCGACTTTGGTGCCACTTTGACAGGCACTGGATTCCAGCTGGCACTGCAGAAACCATGGCCGGCCCGTGTTGCTGGTCCCAAGCAGCCCCATGGGCACAGGTGGCAATAAGGTCACGGGCATCGAGTCCTGGGCATGGCTGCGGAGATGGACTCTGGACCACGCTGCAGGTGTGTGAATGGCAGCTGCTGATGCTGGGGTGCAGAGTCCCATGCTGCGCTGCAGGTGGCAGTGCTGGGCCAGCGGTACTGAGTCCCGAGCAGATGCGGTCAGCGGTGCTGATGTTGCAGGAGTTGGACCATGGTGACAGAGGCACGGAAGAAGGCCACTCTGCCTTCATGGTGCTGCCTCTCCACAAGCAGCAGGACAGCGATGCAGGTGCAGGAGCAGAGAGGACCTCCACCACGTCTGTACTTCTGTTGCAGTTGTGCGTTGTTCATTCTGGATCTTTTTGTCTCTGCGGATAATGAATATGGCCTGTTCTGGGCACCCCCTCACCAGCTGGAATAAATGTCATATGCCAAACAATTACACTGCATCTGGCTCTTTTGCTATATAGTCTTACAACTGCAGAAAGATCAGTTACTCAATATCCATTAGAGCAAATCAGAAGTTTCCCCTGAGCTTCTGCCATGGTTCATTGTAGGTTGGGAGGGAAGTGGGCGATGATGTGTATTTCTCATGGGATGTGGTTTCAGTACAGACCACAAACAAGAATTAGATTTGTGTGTCCAAGAGGCTGAGGGTGTTTACACTTGTGTGCAAATACAGTGTTTCTTTTACAGGAGGGGACTATATATGCTCTTAATGGCAACACTGTAGTTTGTCCCAAGATCTGTTTTGTATCTGACATAAAACTAGAGAATGCCAGCGCTCCTGTGTACCTCTCTGCACAGCTGGGTGTCTAACCACCAAAGTCCACGCACAAACTCTGCACATCCATCTTGTGCTGTCTGCTCTACCTGACACTGAACTGGCACATCTGACTCACTGCTCCTGCAGTTCTGTCCAGGTGACTACTACGTGAATGCTCTGGAGTGGAAGCAGACTTATGTTCTGCTTGCCTTTCATAAACTGGATTAGGCTGGTAGAGGACTCTCAAAGTCTGTCAAGTTTTGGAAATAAAAAGATTTAAAAAGCTGGGGTTTTTTTCTGATGTTTGTCAGTATCTTGGGGAAAGAACATTTCAAACACGTGAAGCTCAGTAGTTTCTCTGCAAGACTTTTTTGTTTGGCTTAGACTACAGTGAAGTTATGTTTTTTTTTTCCTGGAAAACAAAATATGACCTGGACAAAACCCTGCTGTTTTGGGAAAAGATGAAGACTGGAACATTATTATTCCTTGCCTCCGAAGACAGTGCAGTACAAAGTCTGAATGAGATGGATCATTCAGATGTGACAGAGAAGCCTGTTGCTGCTGAGGATGCCATGCTGGTTGGGTTTAATACCCTCTTAACATGGGGCATCGTAAACATAAGACTGGCTTTCTACGGAAACTATCCCTTCAAATCCAGGACACGGCGGTAGCTATCATTGCTCTCTGCTAGCAGCACAAACCCAACCACACCATGGAACCTCCAGTGTCTTTGGTCACAACAAGCTCCTTCTTTAATTATATGCCAATAACAGGTGTTCTGCTGTCATTGACTAGTGAATTTAATGGATCCCTTGAATGCTCCTGGCTATTGCATATTTGTGGGTATTAGGCTTCAACACCTTGAATTCTCTCAAAGAATTTGCAAAAATATGCTTGGTAGATGATCTGTGGCTAATGTTGGAGGCCAGAGGCCTTGAAATGGTGCTTTCTGAGGTGCCTGTTCACTTCATCCACAGGTGCTCTACACTTTTAGTGATGATTCATTAAGGAGCTTTCTGGGTCTTGTTTGGCTAAGATAAACGTTAGAATTAAGAAGTTTTCCCAAGCTGCTTCAACAAACATGTTTTTTGGGCAATTCTTGCTGTTGTGGGATAGGAGGGAGGATTCAGCTCCTGAGAGAAGGGTCGCTTTGGCACGTCAGGTAAGAGATATAGGGGTAACAGTACTCATGTTGTTAGCAGTCTAATGGAATTTCCCTGCTGTTTTCCTCAGAGAGCCATATGCCTATGGGGATGGCCGAGATGCCAGACGCGACCGCTCCCCTCTTCGGGGGAGCCCACGGAGAGACCCCAGAGATGGCAGGGATGGTAGAAACGGGAGAGATTCTAGAGACGCTCGAGACATTCGAGCTAGAGACATGCGTGACGCCAGAGACCACAGGGACCGGCGGGACATGCGAGACCCACGGGATATCAGGGATCCAAGAGACTTGCGGGACCCTCGTGATGTTAGAGATCTTCGTGACCCACGGGAGCCGCTGTATGATCGATACAGGGATCCACGGGATATGAGGGATCCACGCGATATGAGGGATCCACGCGATATGAGAGACCCTCGGGACCCTTTGTACAGGTAATTTCCGCAGGATTGTGTTTGCCAACACGTTTTTATGGTGATCCTGCCTCAATGGCTGCACTGGTTTCAGTAGTGTCAGGCATTTAAGATAAGGAAATTGCTCTGACTGTTGACAGCTGGGTGTCTGCTTTGTGTCTTGTGGGGAGCAGGTCGGTACTTCAGAAATTAAACTGCAGGAAGGTCTGCATGTGATGCGTTGGCCAAAGTTACTGCCTGAGATTGTGCTGGAGCATGAATCCTTTGCTTCTTCTGTAAATCTTGCAGACGAGATGAAGCTTATGACCGTTACCTTCACCTTGAAGACTACTGTCGGCGGAAGGATGACTCTTACTACGACCGTTACAAAGAGCATTTTGATAGAGCACCAGTGAATTCAGAAGGTGAGTGCCTGTAACATTATAACGGGCAGATTCACATTCTGCCTCTGGGAGGATGTGGGAGATGCCTGCAGTGCCAAGTGTGTTACGTTCTTGACACTGGATGGTTCAGAGATTTAGACAGGCCGTGTGTACCTCATTGCTCCAAGCAGGTCCAAAGGGCATTACTTGTTTTATCCCTGTGGCTTGCTTTCAGACCGTCTGAAGCGTGAGGAGCGGCGCCGAGAGGAGCTGTACCGTCAGTACTACGAGGAAATCAAGAGACGTTTTGATGCAGAGAGACCTGTGGATTGTTCTGTGATAGTGGTGAATAAACAGACAAAGTACGAAAATAGCTATGACCAATTTTATTATTGCATGGTAGAAAAAAATGGAATTACTTAGTCCTGCCTTGAGGCTGTGTGTCTTACAGGTTGCTATTGAGGAGGGTGGCTTTAGAGCCCTCAGAAAGCGACAGCTTCTGTTGCTGTTCTGGGAATATATGTTCATTAGATGGAGAAACGTTGTATTTTGTGCTTCACTTTTATTTCCTTCTTGTCACCTATCACTATACCTTCTCCTTTCTACCTACTCTTCATGTCAGCCTACAGTCACAACAGGTTGTAGTGGCCTGTACTTGTTATTCATGGGTTGACTGATGCGGAACTTATTAATGTGTGCCAACCAGCAGATAGTGCAGAGCAGTTGTCAGGGTGGAGTCGTGGGGCTGTTTGTTTCAGAGCTCCTGTCAGATTGGTTACTAGGTCAGATACCAGTCAATACCGTTCATCCAACATGCAAGAAGTATAAAATCACTGCTGAAAGTAGTCATGAAGGGTATCAAAAGCATGTGTAAGTAGTAACCAGGGCAATCTCACGTGGCAGTCTGAACACTTACTGAGGTGTCCCCACTCAAACACAGTGTGTCTTTTTATTCTGCTAAATGCAAGACTGTTTATCTAGAAACAAAAATGCAGGTGATCCCTCTAGAACAGTGTGCTTTCTCTTGGAATGCAAGAACTTAAACAACTTTAGGAGTCAAAGGGACTTGTGTCAAAAATGTTAGAATGTCCTTATTTTGGAGAGTGGGTATTGTGGGAACAGAGGGGTACGCCTATGCCTGGTACAGTGGGAGGGGAGCTGTGACAATGGCACCAGTCTGATGTTTATGTCATTACAAATAAATGTAGTGAAGAATGGCAAAGATGTAAATAAATCATAGATCTGGCTTGGGGTCTGAAGAAAATGTTTGTCAAGGGCTAATCTAAAGCTCTCTCTCCTTAGCCCTTTGGAAAAAAGATCAAGAGTTGCTTTTATTTAACTTTGCTGTATCTGTGAGGCAGAAGAGGAGAGCTGGCACTTGCCTGATCTGGTGGTAGAAGACAAAACAGGAAATTGGAACAAGGGAAACAGTGAAACTAGAAATAAAATTCTGTGGTTTGCTTTTAATGGAGTTGATTACCTATTGAACAAATCTTGAAGGGAAATTTTAGATTCTTTATCCCTTGGTGACAAGAAGTCTTTGGAAGATATTCTAATAGACCACAGGTTATTATACTTGATACAGGGAGAATTTTTTTGTGCAATAGGATCAAATTAATATCCTAAGGATTGTTTTGGTCTGTAACGTCTACAAACCTTAAGAGCTGGAGCATGTTAATAAATCTTGGATACTGAAGCATTGATGTCACCTACTATAGACCTGTTGTGAAAGATGGCTCCTGAATAACTTAAATACACAATTGGTGTAACTTAGAAATCCTTAAAAAGACAGTTAGCGGGAGGAACAATTTTAGTCACCATTACAATGTTCGCATTCAAAGATGATAAATTGAACTTCTTTCAAAAGGTGGGAGTGCATGCAGACTAGATTTCTCAGAATGCTTATACAGTCAGTATTGCAATTTTGGTACTGAGTATAGTAAACTAAAAAAAAAAAATACTTGAAAACTTCAAGATCAGCCGTGTGGGCTATGGTTTGTGTTTGGAATGGGAAGTCTGCAGGACAGTGGATACAGGAACAGTGGATCCATAGATGCGGTGTTGATACTGGGTTAGAGCAGAAAGCAGCTAGTAGAGCAAAAGAGCAAGAGAAAATGTGTTTGGAACTCAAGGGAATGTTGTGGATGGGTAGCTCTCCTCTGAAAATTAATCTTCAAGTCCAGAAGTTGGGCTGTGCCACGGTGAATTAGGATAAGGCATATTTGAACAGTTAAGATACTGAACGTAGCACAAGTAACTGAATTCTGTAGGTTAGCTGCTCTGCTGTGTACCCCTTAGATCTCTGCAGGCATAAATTACCTCACTTAATGAGTTCAGTTTAAACACATTTATATGTAAGCAAATTTATAATAGTGTAAATCCATTTGCAAACACTCTGTTTCTCAGCTAAGCTGAGGCTTGATTTGTAATCTAATTCAGTTAAACTGAAATGACTGATTCAGACCAAACTAAGGGGAGGATATGGGCTTTTATATTATTGTAATGAGATTCCTTTAATACTGTCCTGTTAAACATTACAAATTTTGGCAAGTTGTCAGAAAAATGAATCTGAGATGACAGAGAGGGTGAATGTGCCAGAGTTTCTGTTTCTGTATGCAACTGACTTGTTAAACTCTGCTGGCTTTGCTTTGTGGTAGGGAGTACGCGGAGTCAGTGGGGCGGAAGGTGCGGGATCTGGGCATGGTAGTGGACCTGATCTTCCTCAACACAGAGATGTCACTGACGCAAGCCCTGGACGATGTGAGCAGAGGAGGGTCTCCTTTTGCCATTGTCATCACCCAGCAGCATCAAGTTCACCGCTCTTGCACTGTTAACATCATGTTTGGCACCCCACAAGGTACTGAGGTCTCAATAGGCTGTGTAGCTCTGTGGTCACCTGAACCACTCAAAGTGCTGCTTTAGAACACTTTCTTTCAAGCAGAATCACACAGGACAAAGTTCATCCTTGCTGTGACATAAGTAGTTATTAATGACTTGACACCATGTCATAAATGTGAATATTATTATTTACAAGTTTCCGTAATACTTTATTTGTCCCTTGTCAAAAGGACTGTCTAATTTCTGCCAAGAGAGAATCTTGGCTGCGTTCTTAGCACCTCATATCATCAGCCTTTGCATTTTAGGGCAAGTTATGAACCCCAGCTCTAGAAATGACTGCATTGCCTTTGTAGATTTCTGAGTAATACCAGTCCAACCTCAGTTTATCACTTGTTGCTCTCAAAGAGAGCATGTTTAAAATGTGACTAATTACAGGACAGATTTTAAAACTAAATGTGATTTAAGGAAAACAGAATAAGGATAGCGTATTCGGTCAAGGTAAAGATCTGGTTGTGAAACTGGGAAGAGTTATAAAAAGATACAACTATAAAGTGATTTGGTGTACGTGCTCCAGCTTTTTAGCATTTTAGCACCATTTACACTTGTCGCATCACTTTCCGTCTCAGGGTGTGACTTAGTTATTGTGAGCGTGGGAGTGGGTGTAGGCATTAAAAAAAGGTCTTGTCAGAATGTGATCTCAGAAAGAAGCCTTTTGCTCTGATCAGGTTGTTTTTTCCTTATTGTGTTCTCAACTAATGTTTTGTGAGGTTCATCTAGGAGAGTAAACTTCTGAATGCACAGTCACTGTTTTTTGCATGCTTACTGACTGAAGAAGCCTGGTTTCCTTTAACATCGGATGCAGATGTGATAGGAGGGTTCTCTCATTTCCTGCACAAATACAGCTCATGCACACTTTCACTGGGCTTTCCACAGCCATTAGTTTTAACTCTAACTCCTTTGGTTTAACAGCCCGTCCTCCCTCCAAAGCTTCTCTTCTTCTTTATTTGATCTAATGGCGTATCAGATCTGATAAGAACACCAGTCATTAGCTCATCCACAGCTCTTTCTAGAGATTAAATACGCTCGCTTGAACTGCACGTGGCCATTCACGTTAGTTTTAGGGAACTCTTTCACAACTTGTGCAAAGCGTAATGTTAAAATGAACGCCAGTTTCCTGTTACAAGGAAGAGGGTGGCAAGATTTGATTATCTGCAGGTGTGAAAAGTGCCTGGCGCTTTGGGCACTTTTTGAAAGGTAAAGGCCTTCTCTTTTGATTTCCCTGCTTAAATCTGTGTTCAGGAAATAATGACCTCAAAAACTTGAAAAGGCATGTGCAAAAAAAAAAGTTGGAATAGACCATTATTCATTGTATTACAGAAGAACTTGATTACTGCTTATTGCCCCAGAGTAGTAAACATAAGCAGCAATATGACATTGAGACAGTGCTTCTTTCCTCCCCATCTCCTGCACGCGCACACACTATGTTAAGGCATTGGCAGTACAGAACCAAAAAGTATTCCCATCACTGTCCTGCTCTGGGAAGCTTTAGCAGCCTTCAGAGGGCAAGTTTTGGATCTATTCAAGGCTTTAGCAGTAGAATGGCTGGAACAGTCCCCTCTTGGAGCACAGAGAATTTGTGTGAGAGGTAGAGGGAGCTGCTTTCCCTTTTAATTGGGTGAGAGGCAAGAAAGACATTTCTTGGGCTGATACGCTATCTTCTCAGAGCCCTCAACTATGGAAGAAAAGGATGGCCTTGCTGGGTGATAGCCTTGAGCCTTCTGTTGGCTTAGGAAATTGAACTGTTACTGTGTGCCTAGGAAGCTTTCCAAGCCTACGCTTGCAATCCCAAAGCGGTGCCTGCCTGCTGAATGATATGCTGGTGTGCGTGAGGCAAGGCACCTCCTGTTAACATCACTTTGGTTTACTTGAAATGTTTCTTTTCCTTGTGCAGAACACCGCAACATGCCCCAAGCTGATGCCATGGTGCTGGTGGCAAGGAATTACGAACGCTACAAAACAGAGTCACGGGAGAAGGAGCGCGAGGAAATCGCCCGGCAGGCTGCCAAGATGGCAGATGAAGCTGTTCTGCAGGAGCGGGAGCGCCCACCCCCCATGGAGGAGGGTGTCAGAGGAGGTCACCCTCCAGGGATTCAGACTCTCTTGAACCTGCTGGCAGACAATCGCTATCTAACTGCTGAGGAGACCGATAAAGTAATTAATTACTTGAGAGACCGGAAGGAACGGTTACTGAGGGGAAGCTCTGATTCTCTGCAGGGTAAGTTTCTCAGCCCCAGACGAGGCTATTAATCATATGGTTTGTGGGCCCTCTGAGCTGGGAGCCTAAAACAGTCCTGGGACTGCAGCAGAGTCCTAGTGTCTTAACTTCCTCACACAGCGACTCGTTTCATTGAGATGGACCTGTCCTTGGGAGTCCTGAGACAATTCAGATCTTTCCTGTGAAAGAACGTTTGTACTGGATTCTCTCAGGGAAACCACAGGACTTCCATAACTGGTTTGGCTGCTGCACGAAGGGCAGTAGTTCTGCGGGATGGTTTGGATTCCCCTGAGCTGTGCAGCTCTGCTGTTCAGAGGGTGGGTATTCATTGGTGCTTGTGTCTTTGGTAGCTGTTTCACTAATTTTCTTTAGGTGCCCCTTCAAGGGCATTTGTGGAGCTTTAACCCTCTTTCCTTTCTTTCCCAGCATCCATGTCAAGACAGTCTTTGGGGGCACCTTCAGCATCATCTCTGGGTAGTCAGTCCAGCCTTCCAAGTTCTCAGGCTCATCAGGGTTCACAGCCTCTGGTCTCTGCTCCTTCTGTTCCAGTGTCCTCTTCTAATCCTCAGCAGGAGCTTCAAGCAAAAATCCTCAGTCTCTTCAACAGCGGGGCAGCAGCGGCAGCAGCTGCTGTAGCAAACAGCAGTTCTGCAGCCTCTGCAGGCAATTCAGGTGGCACTCCAAACCAGAACTTTGCTAACATGGCCAGCGGTCAGGCCCGGTCAGCACCAATGAGTGCTGGAAATTTAAACCAGGCTCAGCAGAGATTGCAGACTCCAAGCACGCAGCTTCCTGCTCTCCAAGGCCCTTCAAGAAATGCAGGTCCAAGACCTGGAGCTCCTCCACAAGCTCAGTCGCTCTATGGTCAGCACCAAAATCGCCTCCCTGCGCCCGGCAATGTACCTGCTCAAAGGCCAGTATCTTCTGGTATCAACTTTGACAACCCTAGTGTACAGAAAGCCTTGGACACCCTTATCCAGAGTGGTCCTGCACTCTCCCACCTGGTGAGCCAAACCGTGGCCCAGGGGCGAGCAGGGTCCTCAGCCCAGCAACCTATGGGTTCCTACCAGCGACACTATTAAAGCTGAGCTGTCAGGCCCTTTCCCTTTCCCTTTGCCATTCCATACTTATAGCTGTTTAAAGAGTCTCCTATCCTTGACATGGGAAAAATGCCCCTGGATATGCATGTCCTCTCCACTTTGGCGAGAGTGTACCCCCAGTGGCATTGCTGCTGACTGTTGCTAGTGCTGCCCTTCCTCACCTTGGTCTGGTTAGCAGTGTTTGGAGAAGTATGCTCTATTTTCTCAGCGGCACGATGTGCTAAGAGCCGCTTTGGATAATCGGTTGTTTTGTCCAGTCCCAGAAGCTGCTGCAATGACAGTCCTTCTCAATTTTCCTCACTCCCAGTAGCTGGTGCATCTTCACATTGTGGTGCAGTCTGGTCTCGCTGAATGGTCTTAGTATAGTTTTGGGTCAGTGGTTTTGAGGAAATCAGGGACTGAACAGAGCGGTATGCTGGCTGGGCCTTCTTGGAGACCCACCTTTTTGGAATGGGCACTGTTTTTCTTTGGATTTCTTTTTTTATTTCTTTTTTTAAATGGCATATAAGCCAGTTGGAAAGTACAGCGGTAGCGCTAGCAGCTGAACTCATGAAGCACATGCCTGACAACTACTCAGTAACCCAGGACCGTGCCGTTCGGTCCTTCTGTAGCTGGACTGTCATGTCCTGGCAGAGCGAGGCAGAGAAACGCTCCTCACCTCACCCAGCTCACGGAAACTGGCAGCTTTGGTTTGAGTACCGTGGCAGATCTGAAACACAAGAGCTTCCAGCCAAGGCAGAGATTTCAAATGGTCTGTCAATTTTCCTACACCAAGTAGTCAGCGTTAAGATCAATCTGTTAAATTTGGCATATAAATTTCCTTTTCTTATAATCTTGCTTTGGGACGGTTGGTTACTATAGCCCAACAGCTCAGCCACAGCCACGCTGATGTGCTGCTGGCCCTCCCTTGGGAATACCTTCAGCCAGTTACTAGGTGGTGGAAGTCTGCTCTCTGAAACTTCACCTCACTGTTGATGGGTGTTTTGTCCATCTAAGGTGGAGAGGCAGTGCCAAGACGCAATACCATAATTTTATATATTTTTTTCAACACTTTGGTAGCTGCAGTGGACAGTTGAGTGGAAAATCAGGCAGTAATTCTTCACCGTGTTTTTAACCAGTAACATACTTTGATACCGGAACACAAAACGTCTCTTAACTCTGTGGTCCTCCCCATCATGGCCTTCTTAGAGTCTGCAGGCTTACTGCAGAGAACCGAAAGAAACTGAGAAAGCAGTGTTCTCGGAGCAGAGGATTTTCTTTGTCCCAGGTGGTTTGTGTTGTAGCATTTTTTTTTCTCTGTGCTGTTAACAAGAGGACATTACTTTTTAATAAAAAGGCAGGAAAAACGTTTTGTTGCATTTTTGACACTTGACAGCTTGAGTACTACTGGAATACATTATTCCGCTGCGTTTGCCATTACTCCCTTCTTCCAGATAAGCTCTGTCAGACACTGCCCTGCGCTGGATGCTAAGCGGAAAGCGTACGAACCTTACTGTGACAGTATTGTAGTTGGTCTCAGTTTACAACACTTTGGTTTTGAAGTACCTCAGAGGTCCTTATTCTCACACAGTGGACTCAGACGATCTCGGGCAGAGCGGCTCACATGCCCGTTGAGGGACCCACACACGGGAGCGGTGTGTGGCATGGGCCAGTCTGAGAGATCCAAAGCCTCTCTGGCTCCTGGTGGTGGGAAGGGAGGGTGTGTGCTCAGGCCACCAACGAGCTGGTCCGGTGTCCGTGCTTAGTTGCTGCTAATTGTACGGCTGCTGCGTGAAGTTAGGGCTACAAGTCCCTGTGCATTTAGCACTGGCCTTCCTTGACTTGGTGCTGCCGTTACTACACAACCTGAAACTGGATGGAAGTATGTCTGTCTTCCACCTTTCCTCCTCCAGTCTGTTTTTGTTCGATCCCTTTTTCTGTCTCTACAGCCCCACAGACAGGGGAAGCATCTTTGCTGGGGTGATCAGAAATTTGCGTGAGCTTAAACATGGGAACTGTGGTACTTGGGAGAGGCTGTTCCTCTCCTGTTGTTTTGCTGCCTCTGCCATCTGCTGCTCCCTGTCCGGGCTTGCTCCTTGTTATGGAAATGGTAGCAGCCAAGTGTAAAATAGCTGTGGAGACCCTGGAAGCAAGCGAAAAATCCCCGTGCAAGTAGTGAAGGGTGTAATAAAATCATTTATTGCATTTTGTGCAGACAGGAGTCTAGAAAAATGAATACAGTTAAAGCAGTAAAGCATTAACAGGGAGCATTCAACAGCCGAGGAGCCACTCCTCCATTAATACCTGCACAGAGAACACGGGGTCTGTACTGAGGCGGCCTAGTGCACAATACTGAAACACTCACAGAAATTAAATGCAAGCCTAATACTCTTTTTTTTTCTTTTTTTGGTTTGCAACCTGTTTTATTTACAAGGTTTTAAACTTAATTGCATTGCTCTGCACACAGATTCTCTAAAACACAAAGCATACTAGGTCACTACATGTCTATTGAAATATTGCACTCGAATAAAAGTCACTTGAATGGACGTAGAACATCTAGCTACAGTGATTAAAAGATTATTGAATGAACTGACTTTGTGATAACATTCATAACAAATATATTGCACATGTAGCACAGAAAGTGGTGTAACCAGCAAATATCAGACCTTTTGGTCTTTCTGCTAGTTTTTAGTCCTGCTACACAGAGGAGGGTCTTGACTCTTCTAGTGCAACTCTTACCCTTGTGCAGTATCTAGTCCTTCCTCTCGTCCAGCCACGGACCACCACCCACCCAGGCTGGACGCTGCCTGCGCCTCCTGCAAGTGCTGTCTTGTGGCTTGTTGCCTGTACCGCATGGTGGCTGCAGCGACGTGAGCCGCCTGCTGCTGCTGCTGCTGCTGCGCACGGGGACCCGCTCCTGCCCAGCCGATGCGGACAGGGCAGCTCAGCGCTCCCGCAGCAGGAACTGGAGCATACGCCACTGCCGGCCCGGTGCTGTGCGCTGCCCGAACGCGGCTGTGGGTACGTGTGCTCCCCGCCTGCTGCGGGCCACGCTGCCATCCCACCGTCCCGGCGGGTCGTGTCTGCTGAGCGCTGCTCCCGGCAGCAGCCTGCCTGTGAAACGAACTTGGGGGTCAAGACCTTCCTGTCTGGAACAAAAACCGAAATGTGTCTGCGCATGTGCCAAGGAGGAACTTGCATGTCTACCAGAGGAGGACACTGTCTTCACCAAGGTGGAACGGCAGAAGGGTGCTCCATGGGGAAACTGAACACTCACAGAGGCCAAACGTGCAGGGCTGGGTTTGTAAACTAACATGCAGTGCTGTCTGCTAAAACTGGCCCTCTCCAGCCAACGGCGAGTGAGAACTCGCTGCGGAAACCAGCACCTTTCTTGCCACAGCCAATTTTTGCCTGGCAGGGGTGTTGAGGCAGCCCTGGCTCTGTCCAGAGCCGTGCCCCTGCTCCTGCTGGAGGATGAGGAAGGGGAATGCCTTTTCTTCAGCGGTAGCGATGGAAGGGGCTCACCTTCCTGCTCCCTGGGGGAGCCGGGACTGCGACTTTACCGTCGGGGGTTGAAGTGGTGCTGAGGGGGAATGGGATCCGTTGGTGATGCTGGGGAGGCGATGAAGCAAACCTCTCAGTGGAGGAGCGTGCCCTGGCCTGCCGTCTCACCGCTGCGCTGCAGACGATGCCGTTCCCTGCTACACTGTACCCGCGGCCAAAGGAACAGCTCTTTCCCCTGACGCTGCCGGGGGTGGACGCTGTCTGCGGCCTCAGCAGAGGCGGGTGCTGGAGCCCCCGGTGCTGACCGGCTCCATGCGCCGGGGCGGGAGGGGACCAGGCTGGCTGCTGCAGGACAGCACCCGCAGCTGCACGGCCCAGCGGCACCGCAGGGCGATAACCAAGCTGTGGTCAGAGGGTGACTGCAGGGAGCGGGTGGCATCTTTTGAAGAGGCAGAGCAGCTGGCAAGCACTCTAGGCCCAACAAGCGTGGTGTGAGCACATGAGATGAGCGGGCAGGTTGCTGTGCATGCCTCCCCCGTCGCTGCAGAAGTGCCTCAAATAGTTTTGGGAGGCTGGAAACAGCACGTGAGCTTGTGCGTGGCGGTGTAGGACCAGCTCCACGGGCAGAGAGCTTAGACACCGGCAAATCCTGGTTCCCGTGGGGCTGCCCTTCCCAAAGCTAAAGGAACTTTTCACTTGCAGACGCCTGCCTGTTCTTTTGACAGCTCCCGCGCGGGTGAGGCAGCGGCAGGACCAGGGAGTGCTACCCTGTGCGCCTGCACCATTCAGCAGCCTGGAGCTCCTGCGCTGAAACCGGGTCTCAGCTCACCCTGACGGTCACCTCCTGTAACCGCTGAGCTCCCCATGCCCTTGGGACGAGCTTCCACACCAGTCTGCAACACGGACCGATGCAGCCGTGCGGATAGCTGAGCTACTGTGGCAGAAGGTCTGGCTGTGGCTGTGGCTGCTGCTGGAGAGAAGGGAGGCACTTTGGGAGTGATGGAAATGTAGGAGCAAGGTATGAGCAGGCACAGATGTGCAGCTGGGGCTTCATTTTGGTCTGGGAGTGTGTCCAAGTAGTATCTTAAAGCCAAAAAAAAAACCAACCCAACATCAAAAAACCCACTGCTTTTTATCCAGGCAGCACCAAATCACTTTGGGCTGGAGCTGGAGGAGTAGAGAAGCTCTGCAGAGGGAGCGGGGACCGGAGTCACCCAGTGCAGAGGAGTTTCCCGCCCTCGGTGGGGCAGGAGCCGGGGGCTGCAGCCGCTCTCGGCAGGCAGGAGGGATGGGTGGGCAGGGGGCTGGATGCTGGGACCAGCCGTGCAGGGCAGGAGGCAGCCGCTGCCACCCACGGGGATGCTGTGGCAGCCACCCGCACCCTCTGTACCAGCCGGGAGGCTGCTGGGGTGCGGGGCGGCGTTGAGGAGCAGTTTGGGGGGGGCCGAGGAGGTGAGCGCTCCAGCAGAGGGGCTCAGCTCTGGCCGGGGGACAAAGCGCTGCCGCTTCGGGCCAGGCTGGTGCAAAGCAGCCAGCGCTGCCGGGAGAGGGCAACTCTTAGCAGGCTGCACTTCGAGTGGAAGCTCAAATCTGCTGTGAAACAAGTTCAGAAAAGTCTGTGACTTCTTTTCCCTGAAAACTCTTAAGAAGCTAAATTGAGAAGAGAATGAAGCTGTGACCTGGCCCTTTCCCAGGGGCTGCCGGTGGCCGGGGAAGGCTGTAGCCTTCACCACCGCTCCAAAGCACTCGGTGCGACCGATGGGCGCCCGTTTCGTGCAGGAGCAGCCCGTCTCAGCTCTCTGTCCCCGCGGCCTGGTGCTAGCAGAGCCCTGCATCTCTCAGAATAGATATAGATCTCTATATATAGACTTCATCTGGTTCTATTAACATAAATATGATCACTTTAAAAATACACGTACTGTATTATGTACACTATATACATGGGGCCAGGGCGGGCGCCGGCGGGCGCCCTGGCTGCCCTCGGCACCGCTTCCTGCGTGGTTCCTGGAACCGTTCACATTTGTTAAAAGCTCCTCAGTTTCTCTGGCGTGAGAGATGCTGGGGGGACGACGACGACGGGGCGGGGGCGGAGGGGTGGGGGGACGACCCTGCAGCTGCTGCCAAAGGTAAGAGGTGTTTTGAGCCACCCCGGTGTGCCCTGCTGCCTGTGCGCGGGGGCTGCCTGCTGTGGCGTGGGCCAGCGGGAAGGGACAGGCTTCGGGCTGCAGTGGCCACATGGCCAGCGCCTGGGTCGCCCTGGCCAGCCGGGTGAGGGAGTGCTGTGATGCTGGGGGGAGTGTGGGGAGGACACCCCTACAGCCACCCCCTCGCTGCGGGGTCTGGCCCTGTCAGACCAGGCAAACAGACTTTGCATATGTTAAATCTACGCACAGATCCGGACTTTCCCTACAGCCCCACGGCAGCGTCTGCGACTGCCGAGGGCTGGGGCCGGGTTAGCAGCGAAGCCCCGGGGAGCAGCAGGGAGCACAGCAGGGCACGGGGGGGGGGACCCGGACACACGTGTGGGTGCTACAACCAGCCGGGCTGGTTGGTGCCGGGGGCCTGAGAGCCCCCAGTGCCCCCCAGTGCAGTGTGGCTGGGGAGCGGGGGGGGGGAAAGATGGGACTCCTCTGCACCCAGGCCAAGAGTAGGCACTGGTGCCTCGGTGGGGGCCAGCAGCACCCACGCAGCGCCAGCAGCCGGAGAGCGGCTCCGGCTCACTCTGCACACAGAGGGACCTCTGCTCGGCTCCAGACACCGCAGCTCCACGCCGCGACCGCTGCACAAGCACCAGGAGAGCACCAGGGCAGAGAGAGCCTGGAGTCAGCGGGGAGGGGGACAGGGAGCACCCCCCCACCCACCCCAGGTTGGGGGCTCATGCTGTCGCAGGATTGCCGCGCTCCAGCACCCAACCCCCTGCAGCTGCCCTCCCCACACCCCCTGCCCTCTCCAAACCATCACGCTGCATCTCCGCAACCTCTGCCCACGGCCTCCAGAGACGAGCGGCACCGAGGCAGCAGCAGCGAGGTGGGTCTGTCCGGGCCCATCCTGGCGAGGGGCGGCCGGGGCGGGGGGCAACGCCGTGGGAGGCAAGCCCCGGGCACCGCCGGAGGTGGGGAGAGGAGCATCCGGCGAGGAAAGCGTGCTGGTGACCTCTCTCTTCTCCCAGCGCCTCCGCGGGGAGGCATGGCGTGAGCGGCGGGTGGCGGGCGGTCACAGGGCACAGGCGCGTCCAGCCAAGCTCCGCGCAGGGGTAGCGGCACGGCGGGGCCAGGCGCCCATCTCGGCACAGCCACCCTCCTGCCCGGCCGGCGGCCGCGAGCAGCGGTGCTGGGGCTGGCCCTGCCGGGGACGGGAGGTGGCAGCAGCGCTGGGCTCTGGTGCTCAGTCCGTGGTACAGTGTATATATTTATATATAAACAAGGACAGCAGTGCTGTGATGTTGCAATGAGGAACAGCTGCTCTGGTGCTGGATGCTCCCGGAAGATCTGGTGCTGCAGTTCGAATGGAGAGATCAGGGGCACGGCCAAAGCCAGGTGAAGTTTCTGCACACCAGCTGCCATCAGGCCTTCCCTCCTCCCCTCCAGGAGCACGGTGCAAAGGGGTGGCGGGGCTCTCAGCGTGCAGACAAACCTCTCTTGCGCGCCGTGTTTCAGGAGTAGATGGTGATGACCTCCCGGCCCCCACCGCGCACCAGGAGCACTCGGTCCAGGTGCTCCGTCAACACCTCCAGGAACTCCATGTCTGCATGGCCATCAAGGAGGACCAACACCACTGTGGAGTACGGGGACAGCCCCGTGCCGTCCCTGCCCAGCCCCGCACCCAGGGAGCCAAGCCTGCAGCACAACACCCCCACACCAGAGCCAGGAGCTGGTGAGGTCAAGCCCGAGCCGAGGGGCCAGAGGAGCCCACCCGTGCTGGCACCACACGACGGGGACTGTGGCTGAGCCCTCCCCAGCAGGCAGCCAAGCCCCATGGTTTCCTGCCAGCACACCCGCAACGTGCCATCATGCTCACGCATGTGGGTGCAATGTCATATGGCACCACCACCCACCCCACGCGCACCAGCTCTGCTGGACAGGGCAGGCTGGTGCCAACGACGGCTGTCGGACCCAGCCAGGGGCAGGAGGTGTGTGTGGGGATCCAGGCTCAGTCACTGGACCTGTGCCCCAACACTCGCCTACAAGATCCACCAGCCTTGGGGGAGTCACGACCCCTGGCCACCAGCCCTCCCCCCCCCNCTCCTGGCACCAGCCCCGAGGCAGCAGCCCTGAGGGAAGGATACAGTTCTCATCCCCTTTCCGGTTGCGGGGAGGCCCCGGCATGTTCAGCAGGACCAGCTTGGCATCCTGGGACTTCTTCACGATCACCTCGTTGAGCTTCACGGCCGTGTGCATCCTCCGCACGTTAGACTGGTTCCTGGGGGGGGGACAGCACATGTGGGAACAGAGACAGACATAGCTGGCCTCCGGCCCCACACTGGCCCCAAGGGGCCACGGGGCAGGCTGGCCTCCTGCCCCAGAGGGGTCCAGGCGTGGGCTGCGGCACGAGCTCGGGGAGCAGCAAGCTTTGCCCAGCACGGCTGCTGGTGACTCTGAGCCCGCACTGGTGGCCATGAGCTGCAGGGCCACGCATGGTGCCCGTGGCCAGCGGCGCACCGCGACGGCTTGGGGCCGAGCCGTGTGGGAGCGAGCAGGAGCAGACAGTGCCAGCGCCACCGCAGTGCCCAAGCCCAGGCTTGCAGGAAGCTGCCGGCAGCGTAACGGGGCAACGGGGAGCACGCGGTGCGGACACTGCGTGGCACGCAGAGCCTGCGCAGAGGCTGGCAGCTGCAGCCCCCACACGCCGACTGGGTGAGCCGTCTAGCACCGCGCCGGCAGCAGCTGTCGCGGTGCGCGGAGCCACCCCAGCGCGTGGGGACAACCCCGACGGTATCGGGCATGTTGCCCCATGAGCGTGACCCAGTTCCCCCCACCCTTGGACCCGACACCCAGCCAAACCCAGACTTACAGGTTCTCCCACTCCCTGCCAGGAGCACCACGGGGCCGAGGGGGTGGGGGGGAGAGAGAGAGAGAAAAAAAGAGAAGAGGTGAGCGCCGGGTGTGCACCCCGAGTCCCCGCAGCACACGTTGCCCATGCGCCCCATCCCTTGTGGGTGCAGGTCTGCACAGGGACCCCACCCCACCTCTCCCCCAGCCCCTCCACAGGGGTGAGCTCAGGGCACCCGGGCTGCCAGACAACCCTCAGAGCAAGGACCAAGCCGGTGCTGCCAGGGCCCTGCCTGCACCCGCCTGGCCGGGGCGGGCAGGGATGGCCACGGCTGCAGGGGCGCGAGTGAGACGGGGTGGCAGCATGCGGGGCCGTACGGCTTCATGTTGAAGAAGTCCTTGATGCCCTCAGGGCTGACGGGGCTCTTGCTCTTGTTCTTCTCAGCGACAGACTTCTCCTTGGTCCAGGTGAGATGCACTTTCTCTGGAGCCGTCTCCACCTCATCACCAGGGGACTGGGAGCTGCTGGAGAAGGTGGTGGCGTTTTTGTCGTGGATGAGCTGGACCTGCAGAGAGAGGGGGACTGTGGGCACGGGCCGGGGCCGGGGCCAGCTGCCTGCCCTGTCC
Source organism: Anarhynchus alexandrinus (assembly GCA_008711295.1). Lineage (NCBI taxonomy): Eukaryota > Metazoa > Chordata > Aves > Charadriiformes > Charadriidae > Anarhynchus > Anarhynchus alexandrinus. Next base: position 5,393,267 of record VUYV01000044.1, read on the forward strand.
CTGTCCCGGTGCAGCCGCTCACCTCCTCCTCTGGCTTCTCCTCGCCATCGCCCACTTGCTCCTCAGGGACGCTCAGGCGTAGGCGCGTGTTGGCCGGGTTCTTGCGCCGGATGGAGCCACGGGACTCATCTGTGATGCTCTGGATCTGTGCAGAACAGGGAACAGGGTCAGCCAGGGGAGCAGGGCAGAATAGGGCTTGGCCGGGCAGACCCCAGCCTGCCGCCCCAGCTCCCCTGCAGGATGAGGGCGCAGAGCTGCGGGGCAGCTTGGCCGGTGGCACAGCCACCACAGGGGCCGGATCCCACCCAGGCTGTCCCGCATCCTCACCTCCCGCTCCCGCTCATTCTTGGTGAGGTGCATTTGCTTGAGGATCTGGGAGCGCTGCTCCATCACTAGAGTCTTCTCATAGGTGTAGGCGGAGATGTCGCTCTCGTGCTGCAGGGTGGGACAGAGAAACCATGGGGCAGGATGAGCTGCACCCACTGCTCCCAGCCTGACCCTGCGAGTCCCTGTGGCCCTACATGTCCCCACGGTGCTGTGTCCCCCTGTGGAGCTGTGTGTCCCCCTGTGGTGCTGTGTCCCACTGTGGCAGGATCTGTCTGGCTCTCCCATGCGCAGCATCGCACACTGTGGCACGTGCCACCATCCCAGCACTTACCATCTCCACCACCTCCACCTCTGCGGTGATGCGCAGGTGGTACAGGAATGTGGTCAGGTCCTTCTTCATCTGGATGCTGTTGTCATCCATCTGCGCCACCGTGAAGATACGCATCTTGCACTTGCGCCAGACCTGCGAGGGAGGGCGGCATGGGCACAGCTCGGCAGGGATGGCCCCGGCTCCCTGCCCCATGCCACGGGACCTGAGCTACCTTGTGGTGCCTCAGGAGGAAGGGCAGCAGCATGAGCATCCCCCCATCGTGGACAATCCACCAGACGTCAATGTGGCCTTCTGAGAACCTCTCCTGGTTGCCCGGGAACATGGCGACATTCTTGGCCACCAGCAAGGCCAGGTGCCCAGCCGTGGTCTCTCGCACCAGCTCTGGGAGGGGGAAGGACCATGTCAGCCAGGGTGGCTCGCAGTTTCCCCCCAGCCCGGCAGCACCCGCCCTCCGCAATGCCTACCGATGAAGTTCCTCCAGGTCTGGTGGTCCTCCTTCTGGCGCCAGCTGCGGGGCCAGCCCACCAGCACCGTGTTGTGCTGCAGCCCCCCCAGCCCGCTGGACTGGATGAGGTGGGACATGCCATCCCGCAGGTTGGAGGAGATCACCACCTGGCAAAAGCCCTTCACCTTCTCCGCTTCCATCAGGCGACGGATGGACTGGCGGCAGGAGAGGGGGGGTCAGAGACTGCCAGTGCCCAGGGACGGGCACCTGCCACAGGCACGGCATCTGCCAGCCCTGGCAGTGGCACCGAGGTGCAGGGTGTGGGGCACAGGGTGTGGGGTGAGGGGTGTGGGTCCCCACGGGCTGCCCAGGTCTCGGTGCCCCACGGCAAGCTGGTGGCTCTGGGCCGGGAGGGGTGAGACCCGGCGGTGAGCAAAGCTGGCGCGTGGCTCTGCGCCGTGCCGAGCGGAGGGTGTCCCCGTGCCAGGGCTCTGATGGGCGGCGGAGCAGCAATTAGAGTTATTTACTCAGAGAAATTATAACATGTCTGCATGGGAGAGAAACTGTTTGCTTCCGAGGGCTTAATCTCATTAATGTGCCACCCGGCTGGTGCAGAAGTGCGGCGGGGGGGGGCAGGGAGGGCTCTCGCTCCGGTAGGGAAAGGCTCCCGTCTCCCACCCTGCCTGGCACTGGGGCCGTGAGGACCGTGGGGGTCCCTGGGGGCTGCGGGGAGGGTCAGGGCTGTAGCGGCCGTGGGGCTGCTCAGCACAGCAGCACCTGGCCGGGCGCCATGCCGTGCCGTGCCGTGCTGTGCCCTGCAGCAGCTGGCCAAGACTGGGACCAGTGCCCGGTTGGTGCTGGTGTCTCTGGCTTCTGGGGAGGGGGGCAGGGGGTCTGGAGGTGCCCGTGGTGCCCTGAGCACTGGTGAAAAGTGGGGTCTCCAAGCTCTGCCTGGTGCTGCCCCAGGGCTCTCCTCGCCAGCCAGGGCCACCAGCCCTGGCCACAGGACAGAAATGCCACCAGGGATGGCCATGGGCACCTGCTGCTGGCAGCCCCCACATGGGAAGCTCTCACCTCCTCTGCCCTCTGCGCCTGCGGGTGGTTGTCCAGGAAGGTCCCTTCCAGCACAGAGGCCACGATAGTGAGGCCCTTGCCAGCCTTGAGCTGCGACGTGAAGGACAGGAGCTGCGGGTGCACCACGTTCTGCTCCTGATCCCCACGGACCAGGACCAGCAGCTGTGGCCTGGAAGGACAGTCCTGCAGTCAGCACCCACGACCCGGCTGGCCCCTGCCCCATTCCCCCCAGTCCCCTGGCCCGGCCTCACCTCCAGTTCTTGGTGTGGGGGGGACCCTCCTCCAGCCGCAGCAGGGCGTAGCGGGCTGCGCTCAGGGACAACCCCCGGATCCCGTCACCCCACTCCTTCTCTGCCCTGTGGGAACCAGCAGCATGAAAGGGATGCCCATGGCTCCAGCCATGGAGCACCACACCGGCACCCGGGAGGAGAAGACTGGAGAAGCTGAGCAGCCCCCGCCGAGAGGCCGAGGGATGGCTGTCAGTGCTGGTGAGGGTCTGCGGCACCGCGGCCGCCCTTACCCGCGGTACTCGATGTATTTGTAGATGAGGCCGGCAATCAGCATGGCGACCAGCGCGTAGTACCAGGAGCAGATGAACATCAGCGCCAGGCAGAGGCTCATGCCCAGGAAGGACAGGGTCCTGCGGAGACCACCATGCTGTCAGCGCGCCCCGGTCCCCGCAGTGGTGCCAGGGTCCCCAGCCTGGGGTGGCCTGGGGGGTGGCAGGACACCCTGTCCCATCCATTCCCATCCCATCCCATCCCGGCTCACCAGTGGTAGTAGCGGAAGCGGGGCCGCCAGTTGGGTGTCCGCAGTAGCGTCTGCACCGCACACGCCAGGTTGACAAACATATAGCACATAAGGAAAAACCTGCAGGAGAAAGCGTGAGGCTGAGCCAGGCGCACCGGGCTAGACCAGGGCTGCAGCCGGGCCCCACCGCATCTCCCAGCCCCGGGGTGGCCACCGCTGGAGTGTGCCCCGCCAACGGACAGGGCAGCGGGAACCGCTGAGCAACCAGGGCACAACACTGGCCAAGGAGTGTCCCTGGGCTCCCTGTGGGGCTCCCCTCTTCCCAGGCAGGGGCTGGGGTGGCGGGGGCGTCCTCCCCCACCGAGGATCAGAGACCCGCACGTGCCACCCGCCTGGCCGGGACGAGGGGTCGCGGGCCCGTCCGCCGCTCGCGAAGGTGCGGGTGGACAGAGCATGCTGCCTACATGGAGAGGATGGGAGCCACCTCGTCCAGGGAGGCGATCAGGATCCCGATCTCGCAGATGCAGGCTGTGAGCAGCAGGGCCCACGTCGGCTCCCCGTTGGCTTTGCCGTGGCCGAAGACCTGGGAGTAGGTTAGGGGGAAAGACGGAGATGTCAGGGCTCTGTGATGGTGGTGCCACGTGGCCCTGGGCGAGGGTCCTCAGCACAGCCCGATGGAGCCGGACCCTCCCATGCACCGAGCCCTGGCAGAGCCCACAGCCCTCCCTGCACCCACAGCAGCCCCTGTGCCCCCCAGGACCCCCACCCAGGGATGAGCCCCAGCTCAGCCTGGCCACAGCAGGCATGGAGTCGGGCACCCCATGCATGGATGCGTGGGATGGACACGCTGCCGGTGGAGATCCGCTCCTCCTGTGGCTGTGGGGACACGGGGAGGGGGGGGTCCGGGTGTGAAGGCGGGAGCCGGGGGCGCATGTCCGGATTCATTAGAGGGTGCGGGCGGCGCGAGCGAGCGAGAGCTTGGGCTGGGGCTGGCAGGGTGAAGGAGGGAGGATAAAATTAGCCCACTCTTCCCTGGGGGGAGCTGTCGGGTTGGATTTGGAGAGATGAGGCTGTGAGAATGCGTCTTCAGAGAGCAGATAAAATATGAAGCGGCACAGCAGCGGGGGGAGGGGATCCTGACCTTTCCCAGTACTCTTCTCCCACCGACATCACAGCCAGACCCACCATGGCTGCCCACCGCCACACCGGTGCCGGCGGGACAAGGGCAGGGAGGAGGCAGCGCGGGTACCCACTGGTCTCCCATGCTGATGGGAGCCGCGGCCACAGTGGGCGCTCAGCGCCGGCAGTGCCAGGCTGGGGGGATGCCTACCCTGAGGAAGGGCACGATCCCATCCCTGGAGATGGCTTGCAGGAGGCGGGGAGCTCCGGTGAGGCTCTGCAGCCCAGCCCCACACGTGGAGAAGAAGGAGCCGATGACAATGACCCACGGGGACGGCCACGCCAGGGTGCCAACCACCAGGTTCCCATTGACAGCTTCACCAAACCTGTAGGGCACCGGCATCACCTGTGGTTTCGTCCCACGGATGAGCCCCGAGAGCACCAGCACCGCGGCGGCACAAGCCAGCCCCCCAGGCAGGTCGGCCACCAAAGGACACCACTGGGGGGGGACAGGACTGGAGATGGGCCCTGCCCTGGCTGCTGATGGCCCCCACACACCACGGGGGACAAGCAAGGGAGCGGGGTCTCAGGTAGCTGGGGTCTGTCCTCATCCTTCACCCATGGCCGTGGGGGGGGCAAGGGGGAGGTGTGGGGTGGGGGGTCCCCATCCCCTGTGCCGGGAGGAGGCTGATTAAGGCTGCGTGCGGTTGGATCCCGTCTGTGTTGGTGCTGGCGACCCAGAAGTGTCACCTGCCACGTGCAGTGCGCTGGGCTGCCCCAGATAACGCAGGCAGCGCAGGCAGCCCTGCCTGTTGACAAACAAGCACGCTGCCTGCAGCCCTGGAGCAGGAGGAAGGACTGCGGATGTGCAGCAAAACATGGNTCTCACCCCGGGACCCCTGCAGACCCTCTAGTGCCACCCCGTCTGCCCAGCGTGTCCCAGCTGCAGCCTCCCCTCATACCCCCACCTCTCCCCGTGCTGCCCTTCCCCAGCCTGTTCCTGGGGGCTGCTCCCGGGGGGCTGCTGGGCTCCCCCGACGCCTGCCCCCCACGGCTCCAAGACACTCACTTGTCGCGCAGGACGACCCCCTCAATACATGCCCCGAAGAGGACAACGGAGCTGATATCTGCCAGGCGGTCAAGGAGAGCCAGGAGGATGTGGAGTCCCGCTCACCCACCCCCTGGGACCCCCAGCCCAGCCCGGCGAGGCACCCGAGTGGGTCTGCCCCACACAGCAAGCCCACCTGCCCTCAGCCCCACAGCCCAGGCTCAGGTGAGCCCTGAAGGATACAGACCGCAGAGGTGGTGGCGATGGCCAGGATGGTGCCCGTGGGAATGGACTTCTGGGCATCCCGCAGGTCTCCAGAGCGGTTGGAGCCAGCCATGATGCCTGGGGGAAAAGGGGACAGTGCCACAGTGGGCAGAGCCACAGCCCTCGCCCATCCCAGCCGGCAGGACAGCTCGCACCGGGCACCAGCTTGGTGGCACGCCAGGACAGGGAGCAGCCACCCCGCACACAGCCCGCTCCCTGCATCCCCCCCGCACTCCCCCCCCTCGAGCCGCAGTCTGACGCCATTCAAGGATTAGGCTCAAAACGCTCTTAAGTGACTTGTCTCATTAGCCCTTAATTAGCTCAAGCAGGGATGGTGACTGCAGCAGTGACAGGGATAGAGTCCGGCCCCGGCGCTGCTCTGGGAAGGCAGGAGGCCAGGCTGGGACATGGCTGACACCGGCAAGTCCAGCACAGCCCGAGGGATGAGGGATGACCCGTGCTCCCACTGCAGCAGCGGCCAGAGCGGTCGTCCCACCAGGTCCGGCAGGGCAGGACCCCGCACCCCGCAGCCGGGACGTGGCCACCTGTAGCTCTGCCGGCATCACTGAGGGGACACGTACCATGCATAAACTGGGACCTGCCGGTAAGCGGGCACCGCGTGGGAGGGTGCCAAGGACCGTGTGCCAAGTGGCATCGCAGGGCCTGTCCTGTGCCGGACCCCACTGTGCCGGACCCCACCAGTGAGTGCCACGCCTGGGACAGCCCTGGGGGTCCCCATGGGCTCCAGGGCACCGGCAGAGCTGCAGGTGGGATCCGGTGGCTGTGGCGGCTCTGCAGCGGGACTGGTGGGGGGGGCTCCTCCGCCCCCGGGGAGCTATAAATACCGGAGCCGCGGGACGTCAGCGCGGCGCCGAGCGGCATCGTCAGATCTGGAGCGCGGGCGGCTGCGTGGGAGGCGCAGGCTGCGATCCACCCCCGCACCCAGCGCGGGGGGCAGGCGCACGTGGGGCTCCGCAGGAGCACGCCCGGCGGCACGTGGGCCAGCCGGTGCCCCACGGCACACCAACGGGGCCGGCGGCGGCTCCCACCTGTGACCGAGGGGAAGTAGATGCCGACGAGCAGGGTGAAGTAGGAGGTCATGTCGCTGAAGACGTAGGGCTGGTCCATGTCCACCGGGGTGTCGGGGGGGCTCACGGAGGGCAGCCCCCGCTTCTCCACGATGACGCCCTTGGTCAGGTACGAGCTCCAGAGGTTCTCTGTGAGGAAGCAGGAGGTCGGGCAGTGCGACCGGCATGAGGAGGTGCCGGAGAGCCGCCCGCACCCAGCACAGCACCCTCTTGTCCTGCAGCCCAAAGGGACGGAGCATGGGGGTGTCCAGCACTGCCTCCCCCCGCCCCAGCCTCACTAAGCAGCCGGCATGGCCGGCAGCCGGGACCGCTGGCGTCCAGCGGGCGATGGACGGGGCGTCCCCAGCCTGTCACACATGTGCAGAAACACATGGCCTGGGGACAGGCCCACCAGCGCAGGTGGGTGACCAGAGCAAGTCCATCCTGCCGCTGGCATTGTCCCTGCAAGATACTGGAGCAGCTGACATGGGATTGCAGTAGCAAATAATTAAGAGGGTAATATAATTAATGCTGATCAACACAGGTTTAAGGAAAGTGGATCGTGTCAAAGTAACTTGATAATGTTTTTGATGGGATTACGAGCGCGGGGCTGATGTAACAGACTTAGCGTCCCTCCACGTGCTGCCTTGGCCGCAGATCGCGGTGAGAAACTGGAGCAGCAAAGAGCAGCCAACACCCAGGCACGGTAGGGAGAGGCTGACAGCCCTCAGCGTGGCACTGCAAAGAGGCTGCTGAGCGGGTCCAAAGGGGCCCCACAGGGACCAGCCCTCAGCACCCGGCGCTGGGCACCCCTCGTCACCCGTGTGACCTCCCCTGACTGCCCTCCGGTGACAGACGGGGCTGGCAGCCCCCACCGACACAGCCCTGCCGTCTCGTTCTCCCAGAAAAGCACGTTTCTCCCGCAGGGAGACCCAGTGCCTGGGGCACAACCCGCCCCAGCCACCTCTGCCGGGGCTGCACAGTGACATCCCGTCTCAAGACGCTGCCAGCCCAGTCACCCTCACCACCAGCCAACCCAGAGCTGGGTCCTGGCTCTGTCCTGTGCACCCCACGTGCAGAAGCGTTTGCTATCTGCTCCCCTGACAAAGACTGGGCCAGGTGGGCGGTCTGCGTCCCCTGCCCGGCAGGACTGTCACCAGCAGGAAAAGGCTGTACCCAGCAGCCAGGGACTCCTTATCTGCCCCATGAGACCTCAGCGTGGGATGCCATCGGGAGCCTCCCAAACACCCAGCAAACATGCTCCACCGCACCGCCGTGATGTGGCCTGGCAGCCATAGCCCTAAGCACCACACACTTAGCGAAGTCTGAGCTCCCGCGCCTGTGGCCACGCAGCCACCGTGGCAGGGACAGGCTGGAGTTGCCCCACAGCTGCCCCGGTGCAGTCTCAGCCTCGACACCCGGCAGAGACGTGGCTGGGGCTGCCCCACGGCAAGCACCAGCCGTGCCCATGCACCCCAGCCCCTGCCCTGCTCCGTGGGACCCACCGGAGACGGAGCCACCACAAGCTCACCGCGTGCACCCGGTGTGCTGCACAGCCAGCACAGCCACCACCCTGACACCCACCCTGGCACCGCAGGAGCACCCGGCCCGGCTGCTGCACCGGGGAAGGGCTGATCCTGCTCACGGCTCCGCGGGCAGGGACGCCCAATGGGGTACTGCACTCCTGAGCCTCAACACCCGCCCTACCGCGGGAACACCCAGAGCAGGTCCTGCCGGCACGGCCCCATGGAGCAGGGGTCTGCAAACGCCCTCTGAGCGTGGCACTGAGCATCAACCTCCACCACCCACTGCGGAGTGTGAGCACCTGGCAAAAGTACCAGCAGCTCTGGAAAAACAGGTCAAAAGTGGCTCCTCCCAGCAAATTCACAAGTTTTTCTTTGGCCCTGGCCACTCTCCCAGCGCGGCTGCGGCCGCAGCAGCAAAGTGCCCCCGAGGGACGATTGCTCCTCGCGAAACCTCAGATCGATACCAAAGAGGAAGCAGAGGGAGGATTTATTCCTCCCCAGCCTTCGGGCATCCTTCGGAGCTGTCCTGCTGTGGTCTGGCTGGCACAGACCACGCACAGGCAGCCGCAGCACCCAGCTCGGTCGCACGGTGCAGGAGTCCGTCCCGCTGCCCAGCGTGGCCTGAGCACGGCTCGCTGTGCCCAAGGGGCAGAGCAGACCACGGCAGGGATCACCTGCACACTCCCGGACCCGGCACTGCCCGCCTGCACCCATAACACCCGCCTGGCATGCCTGAGGGGCCGGCCACCCCCATGCACAACAGCCCCCGCCATGGCACCAACCCTCCACCAGCCCTGCCAGCAGAGCTGCCCAGCAGACACAGCCGCTGCACCACCACAGCTCCCCTGGGACTTGTTCTGCACCTCCATCCCCATGCCCACATCCCCACACTTCTGTCCCTGCCCCTCCATCCCTATGCTTCCATCCCCACTCCTCCATCCCCGTGCCTCCATCCCCACTCCATCCCCATGCCTCCATCTCCACGCCATGCCCACCTTGGATGAGGCCACTGGCAGCACCGGGGATGCCCTCGATCTCGGTCACGTTGTTCATGGTGAAGTACTCGTCACAGGTGGCATTGAGGAAGCGGGAGGTGCAGAAGAGCTCCCAGAGCTTGGAGCCCACTGTCTCATTCCCCTCCACCACCATCTTGGTGCAGAGGTCGAAGCCGTGGCGTGAGAGGGTCCTGTTACCCAGGAGGCAGATCCTGGGGGAGGGGGACAGGCACTCAGCCGTGCGCCTGCATGCCTCAGCCCCACTGCAGCCCCGTGGGACGCCATACTCACGGGAAGCTTGGTGGGTCGAAAGCCGACTTGATGACACCAGCGTAGATGGCGAGGATGGAGAGGATGACGCAGCCCAGGAAGACCAGGGCAAACTTGTTGACGTACTTGACCCCCACGAACACCACGGTGGCCATGCAGGTCAGCACGCAGGTGCCATATACACGCATGTTGTTGAGCATTGCAGCCGCTTCCCCACTGGCATCCTCTGCCTTGAAGATGGCCATGGCTGGGAAGATGTAGGCCTGGGAGAGAGTCATGGCATCACCACCTAGCTAATGGCCCCACAGAGGGGTCCCCAGGGAAGCCACAAGTAGCGGGCAGCACGGGCAGGCGAGGGCAGAGCTGTCCTGCTAGGACCTGAGCCCTCAGCACCGCGTGGGGAGAAGGACCAGGCACGTACCAGCAGGATTTCGATGGTGCCCAGGATGTACATGGCGCCGGCAAAGGTGGTGCCCAGGTAGAAGCAGAGCCCCACGGCCCCACCAAACTCAGGTCCCAGGGAGCGCGAAATCATGTAGTAGGAGCCACCCGCTGCAGGAGAGAGCAAAGGTGGGTCCCAGTGAGACCCCAGTGGCACTCCCAGCTCTGCTAGGCATCCCGGAGGGCAGGATGGAGCCAGGGCAGCCCTGGACCCCACTCCAGCACAGAGCAGAATGCAGTCCCCAAGGCCCTGGCGCAGTGGGACTGACTGCGTTGGCAGAGCCATTCCCTGGGAGCCCAGCAGCCAGGTGCGATGGCCGCAGGGATGCACGTCCCCTGGGATGCCAAACAGGCACTAGAGCCCCAGGGACATGGGCCATGCCCCGCTCCGTCCTCCCAGAGGAGCCTTTAGAGCTGGGCTGCCGGGATCTATGGTCCTGCTGCGGCAGCAGGATGATAAATAGCTTTAATTACACCCTGCACTGGGGCTGCCAGCGCCATGCCCAGCCCGGCGGACCAGCTGGGCAGGCACGTCTCACCCGCTCCCAGCTCCCCAGAGCTCTGTGGGGCTGGGGATGCTCTGGGGGAGGTAGCCCAGGGGCACCCACATCATGAGACTCTGCCGGTGCCTCCCCAGGAGTGCAGACCACACACAGCAGCGTCCTCGCTCCTGGCACAGCTCAGGGAGGCCGGTGGAAGAGGCGACCCCACTGCCCAGCCCGCAGCTCCCGGCACACCCGGCTCCCCATCCTCCTGCCGGCATGTCTCCCTGGATCCCCCGTGGCCTCGCCAGTCTGGCAGAGGGAGGAGCCGTGGCTGGCGGCTCTCGCTGCCATCTGCACCTCGCGGCTCTGGGGACGGGTGACGGCTCCAGCTCCACGCTCCCCCCCGGGGCCATGGGGATCCCGTGCGGGCTGGTGGCAGAAGGCGGGGGAGAGGCTGGCGGTGACGTCCGCCCTCCCATGTGCGGCGCCGGGCAGCCTCAGAGCTCGGGCCGGCACAGCCCAGGGAGCGGGATGTCCTCAGGGGATGCTCTCTGGGAAAAGCTCTTTGCCACACTCAGCCCAGCCCTTCTGGGGCACAGAGGCCCCCACAGGCACCCGACCCAGCAGGGAGCCAGCTCCCCATGCCCCCGGCACGGACACGGACACAGGCTCAGCTCTACCTGGCACCACGCCGTTGGTGGCGATCGCGCTCATGGAAATGGCCGTCAGCATTGTCTGCGGGAAGAAACACAGTGTTGGCATCCATCAGAGCTCCTGCCTCACTGGACAGGGGAGTGGAGAGACCTGGGGCCATGCTGGGACACGGGACTCCCCAGGGACACACTGAGATGCACCACGGGGCTGGGACACCCGGGAGAGAGCCGGCCAGATGGATGGGCAGGCTGGATTGCTGGCTGGCAGCGCAGCTCGGGGGGCTGAGCCCCTTGGAGGGACTGGCAGTGCTCTGAGGGTCAGGGGGTCCCCGGACTGCCCAGGACGCTGCCTGTGTTCAGCCCCCAGCCTCTGCCCTGGGGTCACTGTCCTGGCTGGATGGCTCACTGCTGCACTGCATGCAGGACGAGGGCAGGGGACCCACCACCACATCCCCCCATACGGCAGCTATGATCTGGGTCGCCACTTGAGCACTGTTCTGCTGCTGACTCCTTTGGGAAGCCGGAGGCTTCTCCTTGCTGTAAGTGGGGCAGGAGCAGGAGCACGGGCAGGGCAGGGTGGGCCAGCAGCTAGTGCACCTCTCCAAAGCCCGGCCAGCCTGGCTGGTGGCTCCCAGACCCTGGGCAAGGCAAGCAGGGGCCCCGCCAGCTCTGTCACTTACGCAGGAGCAGCAGAGGAAGACCATGCAGAAGGACTCCATGATGCCAGCGATCCCCACCACCCAGGTGAGGCGTAGGAAGAGAATGACCCCAAAGATGTTCTGGAGGCAGGGCAGGTAGACACCCATGAAAGTGCCCATCCGTGGGGCCTGCCAAGAGAGCGGGCAGCCATCAGGGCTCACAGCCTGGCTGGCAGAGGAGCGAGGGGTCCCGCTCCTACCACAATGCAGCCAGGGACCCCGGGTGAAACTGCTCCCCCGGCAGGGGCCGAGGGACACGGCTGTCCCCGGGGCAGCCCGTGGCCAGGAGAAGGGGCTGCATCCCTCCTGCATCCCTCACCTGCACCGGCTTCTTCTTGCCCCCGTCATTGTTCTCGGCCTCCTCATGCTCCCGGCTGCCCTGTGGCAGGTTGGTGTAGTTGGCCAACCCGCTCAGCAGGGACGAGACCATGGGGCTGGTGTCCATCTCCTCCTGCAGAGAGCAGAGCCCCGAGCCGTGAGGACAGTCCCTTGGGACCCAGGCCAGCCCCGGAACTTCGCCAGATGCCACTCCACTGCCCACCCCACCAAGCATGGCTGCAGCAGTTGGGGGACCCTGTCCCGGGGCTTTGGCATGTCCCAGTGCCCAGGAAACAGGTCGAGGTGCTGTGGGACAGCTGCCCAGCTTGGCCGCCTCCCCAAGGACCCTCCCTGCCCCGCCGCCCACACACCCTACCTCAAAGAGGGCCATGTTCTTGCCATCATACTCTTTCCCCTTCTCCAGGTCCGTGCTGTTGATGAAGGGGCTGCTCTCCTTGGGATTGCCATCGCCTGCAGAGATACCACCGGGTCAGCCAGGCAGTCCCCACCCACACCAGGAGAGCATCATCCCCGCAGGGCTGCTGCTGCGAGGGGTCATGGCTGCACCCCAGCTCCCACAGGAGGGCTGCTGGGGCCGCGGGTGCCATGCTCGCACCCGATCCCAGGACAGGCGATGGCAGCGTCCCAGCTGCCAGCAGCACCTCCCGCGCCACGCACGGGCAGGAGCCGCCCATCCCCAGGAGCCACGCGCTGCCCTGCCCAGCGCATGGATCCGCCGGAGCGCATCCACGCAGTGAGGTGAGCGGTGTGGATCCAGGGGGAACCCTCCCGGCGGGACGGCTGGCAGCAATAACTCACGGCACGGGGCGCCTGCGGGTCAGCGCGCCGGGGGCTGCCCGCAGCACCGCATCTGCAAGGGTAGGATCCAGCCAGCTGTCCAGCGTGCCACCATGGAGGGGGACGGTCCTGGTGCCGTGCCTGGGAGCGGGGCGAGTGGCTGGATGTCTGTTCCTGCTCCCTGACATGGACCACAGGAGCAGGGGCCACAGCTTCCAGCGGTGCCACCACCGAGGGCAGAGCTGCTGGGACGGGGCCGCGGCTGCTCGCTGCATTAGCAACCTCATGCAGAAGAAACCTGGAGTCGGCTTAATAGCAAGGAAAACAGCCGAGCTGCAGAGCAGCAGAAATAAATCAGACTGGAAATGGAGCGGCAGCGAGGACAGTGCTGCCGGAGCGGCGCATCCCTGAGCGGAGGCCCAGAGGGAGGGGGCCAGGGAGCCAAAAGACATGGTGCTGGGCAGAGCGGCTCGGCGGGTGATGGCCCCCGCCACACGTGGAAACCCGGGCAGCCAGGTCTGGTCCCTGGCCCTGGGCAGGAGGAGAGGGTGTCCCTGCCACGCACCCATCCGCACCACCATGGCGCCGCAGCCAGGGCAATCACACTGCCGGCGGCAGCAGCACTGCCGGGCAGACTGCCTGCACAGGCAGGGTTACAGACCTGCTCTGCACCCCGGGCCCGGGGCAAGAGCTGTCCCCTCCACTGGCCTTGAGCACAGAGCCCAGGAGCACCCAGGGGCGCAGGGACGGCGCAGGGGCCACCCATGGGCCAGGGCTGTGCAGCCACCCATGCACCACAGCAGCCCCGGGACAGACCCCGCGACCGTTTGGAGCAGTCCGGTCCTTTGAAGAACGCCTGCCTCCTGCCAGTTGACTCATATTTGGGATCCTGGGAGCCGGTTTGCCTGCGTTCGGTGGTGATTCACCATCTGCAATTTGCCCAGCAGACACACCGCTCCTGGCTGACCGGGAGGTGAAGCCCTGAGCACCGCAGGTGATGCCAACCTGTGGGCTGGTCCCCCACCTCCTGCCAGTCCCCCGTCTCCTCCAGTGTGGGGCAGTGGGGCAGCACTGTCCCTGACGGTGCAGACAAACTGTGGGGCAGAGCTCACAGCCTCCTCCTGTGCAAGAATGGCCGTGGCGGCAGCACCAGGACACCCCAGACCACGGGTCTGGCCGGTCTCACGCCAGAGCCCCCGCGGGTGCAGGACTGGGGGTGTCTGTAGCCAACCTCCCCCCCCCCCAGGACCGAGCAGTGCCGGGTGGCACCTCGGGGGTATGGGGGGATGTGCTCACAGCCTGGCGAGGCCCTGGGACCCCATCGGGAGAGCAGAGCCCGCGGGGGCCTCGCCTCACCGCCTGGTACCCGGCCGACGACATCACCGTGCTGGTTTCCATGGCAACGGCGAGCCACGGCCGCCTCGGCTCCCGCTCTTATGTAACGGCGCAGGCGACCGGACTCCGGCCCCACATGGCACCCTCGCCCCGGCCCACCACCACCCGCCGGTGCCCCCCGGCATTAGCCCACCCCGACCCCATGGGACCAGCACTGCCCGGCTCCACACGACAGAGGCCCGCAGCACCCTGGGGTGCCCACGCTCCATCCCGCCGGCACCACAACAGCACCCACAAACCTGACAGACCCTCCACCCCCCGGCCCGGGGCACGGCAGGGATCACGACCCCTGTGCTGGCATCGACCAGGCTGCCAGGTCCAGCCCGGGGCACAGGAGCCCCTCGCCTGGTGGTGCCACCAGGACGACCAGCACCGGGAGAAACCGAGGGTTGACAGGAGGTGGGAACATAGGGACGTGTACGCAGCACAGCTCGGCGTCCCCAGGGGACCCCCGGCCACCCACCTGGCCCCTGGCCCCACAGGCTGGAAGGAGTTAAGGGGCACAGGGTCCCAGGTGATGCTCCCCACTCCTGCCGGAGACCATTTTGCCGCAGAGGTTCAGCCTCTCCCCGGCAGCTGCCACAGGATTTGTGGCTTGTGCAGGCAGAGGCAGGCAGCGCCCACCCCGTCCCCCACGCTGCCCAGCACCGCCGAGGGGGTGACACCTCCCGGCCACGGGGGGACACAGGGGCACTGCCAGGTCCCCCCAGCGCCTGCCAGGCCTGCCCGTGCCCCGCTCCCCCACCACAGCCCAGGGACGAGCGGCACTGGGGCAGGAGGACAGGACGGGGCTGGGCAGCGGGAGCGGCAGCGGCAGCGGGAGCGGAGCAGAGCCGAGCCGTGCCAGGCTTCGATCCCGGCGCTCAGCCGCCCCCCTCCCCAGGGATCACTCAACATGAATCGGCCTTTTAATTTGCTGCGGCGGCTGGAAGGGCTGGCGGCGGGATTGCTGGCAGGAACCCACAGCCCCGCTGTGGGCACTGCGCAGTCCTGCTCGCGGCAGGGGTTCCCACCGACCCTGCCTGCCCAGGGCATCCCAAAACTGACCCTGCTGCCCACCCTGGCAGCCCGGGGCCCCTGAGCCGAGGGACTGTCCCTGCGCCCCCAGGAGCACACCTGCCCCACAGGGCAGCGCTCGGGCTGCAGCACCAGCCACAATGTGATCTTCTAATGGCTTTTTACTCAGCCCTAAATTGGGTTGGGAAGCGTCATGTCCCTTATCCCAAATCCTCCCTAATCGCTTTACATGGCGCAGGGCGCTGAGCACTGCCTGGGGGGATCCCAGGCAGCCAAACCCTCCAGGCTAATTAACCAGAGCTGCTGCTGGGGGCTGCTGCCTGCTCCTGCCCGGCCACAGGCAGCCTGTCCCCTCCACGGCGCACTGCGAGGGCACGGCAAGCCCTGGACAGGGACATCAGGTGCTGGGACTGCGGTGCCAGACGGGAGGAGCAGTGGGTGAGGGGGGACGCAGTGCCCCAGGGCCCGCCGGGTGCTGGCACAGGGGTGCTGACAGCTCAGGGACCCCCTGCACAGATCTGGCCACTGGCCCCTCCTGTGCTGCTCACCTGCACCAGTCCCACCAGCTCCAGGGGCAGCAGCAGTGTGGTGGCTGCTCACGGTGCCCAGGGACGCCCCGAGGCTCCCCTGGAGGTGCACAGGGCACCTTGACTTCTGCCAGAGTGTCTGACAGCACCGGCTGGCGAGCAGCCTCCTCCCGCTCCCCGGGGCTCTGCCCACAGCCAGCAGCAAGGGGCACCCCAGGGTGACCCCACAGCCCGGTGAGCACGCGGGTGAGCACGTGGCCCTGGCTGATGTCCCCAGCTGCTGCCGTTTTGCAGGAGCTGCTGGCCGAGGAGGCCATGGTGCTGTTCTGTCACCCTCGGTCATCAAGGGGGCTTGGCCGCATGCCCACTGGCCTGGCCCTGGGCTGCTGGTCTGGGGGTGCCTAAGGCAGACTGGGGTGGGCAAGGGGCCCTTATGGAGGCTGGCACCTCTGCTCCCACCCAGGCTTCCTTCTCCCCTGAGCAAGGGTATCTGCCAGCTGCCCCGGGTAGGGTAACCCTCGGAGAGGCCATGGAGCCCCCACAGCCCCACCAAGGCAGAGACCACCAGTGGCCAGAGCAGCACTGGCTCATGCTGGCAGCACGCACAGCAGTGCCGGCTCCTGGCTGCAGCACGGCGGTCGGGTGGGGTGTGGGGGTGCTCCCCCCACCTCCACTCCGGGGCTGCGCTTTGCCCCTCCAGCCATCAGGCACACCGAGTGGCCTTTTGGGCTGGATTCTTTCACTGCCTGACCCAAATTGGACCAACTGCTACTTCAGACCTATCCTCTTCCTTCCTAAACCAGGGATTATCCTCCCTTTGATCAGCCGGCCCTGCAGGCGCAGGATTTCCAGCACAGGCGCTTTGGCTGGCTGCGTTTAAACAGCTTCCCGGATTCTCCGACAGCCCGAGCCCTGCCTTGGAAATGGCCATGGACACAAGCTCCAGCAAAACTCCTGGCCCCAGGTCTCCCCTCCTTGGACAGCCCGGTGCCTCCAGGCCAGAGCGCCGGCACAAAAGCCTGCAGTGGGGCTGCGCCTGACATTTCCACAACCCAAACAGAGTGGTGCAAGCTGCCAGCCTGGACACTGCAGGCAGCAGCCTTGCCTGCTCCCCTGCTCCCCATCACCTCCCCAGAGGGTCCGCCACCAGCCCAGCCCTTGCTGGGCTGACAGCACTGGAGCCCTTCCAGCCCTTGTCATGGGGCTCTCACAGGCTGTCCAGAGCAGGGATGCTGCGCGGCCTTTCCAACAGAAATGGCCTAAGTGGCACCCAGGGCTTCAGCAGCTCTGCTGGGCTCGGCAAGTCACTGGCTGGCCATCACTAGAGCAGCCAGGATGCGTGGGGGGAGCCCCACTGGCACGCAACAGCTCTGCAACCCCCCAGGTCATCCACGGTCCCCACAGACAGACCCCACACAGAGAGCTCAGTGCGACCCTTGGCAGGGGGGAGGCAGTCCCACCCCCCTACAGCAGCCGCCCTCTGCACAGGTGCGGAAGGCGCTGCCGTGACGCTTCCTGAAGACGCTCCCCTGCTCCCCCAACCCCCCCAGGGCTCCCGCCACCTCCAGCCCTTTGCCCGCCAGCCCACAGGACACCATCTCGCCAGGCCCAGCTCCAGGGACAGTCTGCCTGGTCCATCTGTAGTGGCACTGTGTCCAGCCCTCCCGCTAGACCCCAGCAAGGCAGAAACTCCTGTCGCCACACCGCCGGCACTGCTTCGATGGAAATGCAGCGAGTGGGATAGATCCTGGTGCTGCAGAGGGCAAGGGGAGGGTGAAAGCCCAGGGAAGGGCATGGCTGGGGGCAAGCACAGCTCCCCCCAGCCCAGCAAGGTGCCCCCAGAAGAATCCTGCCAGCCCTGACCTTGAGTGAAGCCACGAATAAACAAGCAAATAAACAGGCTCAGGTCGGCGGAGCAGAGAGAACACCAAAAGCCTCGTCGCGGCTGTGCCCAAAGCCTCACTGCAGGCAGCCAGGGACTTCTGCAGCGACTGCCAGAGCCGGCTGTCCCCTCCTGTCTGGGGCTTTCAGCAGACCCTGCGAGGGGACCTGGTGAAGGGACCTGGTGAGGGGCTGAGGGGAGCCAGAGAGGCACTGCAGGTCCCCTCGGGCACATCGCTGCATTTGCCTGGCTCCAACCCATCCCTGTGCCCGACAGAAACACCTGCAGGAGAAGGTGCTGCACTGCCCCAGCTGCCTGGGGCTGGACACGGCTCCGCAGGGGCCTGAGGACCTTCCTCAGCAGCTCGGCTGTTGGCGAGTGCCCCGGGGAGAGCTCAGGCCAAAGTGCCTGCAGTCGTATGGTCGCTGCCAGGGCCTGGAGGCCCCATCGCCCGCGGGGCCGCAGCCCCGTCCCCTCGCCCGCAGCGGCCCTGCCCGCCTGCACTGCGCCGGGGCTGCAGCATGCCCGGCACGGCACGGGTCGGTAGGGAACGGCACAGCTTGGACAGGACTGGCAGGGCACGGTACGGGCTAAACCGAGCGGACCGGCTCGGCTCGGCTCGGCTCGGCTCGGCACAGCTCGGCACTGCGGAGCGCAGCGGCCCCGGGCCGAGCGGCTCCCGCCGGCCCCGGCGCA
>VUYV01000044.1:5419494-5436339 GCA_008711295.1 Anarhynchus alexandrinus
CCCGCCGGGCGCTGACCGGGGTCCTAGTGCCCGCGGCACCGCCCGCCGCGCCGCCCCCGCGGCTGCAGGGCCGGCACGGCTCGGTTTGGGGGGCACGGCGGGCTCGGCTCGGTTCGGCTTGGCAAAGCTCGGCTCAGCTCGGTACGGCACGGCTCGACGGGACGGACCGCAGGTCGCTCCGCCCCGCCCGACCCCACGCCGCCCCGCAGCCGCCGCCGCACGGGAGATGCTGGAACCGGACCCTGGCGGGACGGGACGGGACGGGACGGGACCGTGCTCTACCCCCACCCTGCGCGGAGCCGCGGCCGCTAATTACAGCTAATTACAGCCCAGGGGCTGCGGCCGCCCCACCCTGCTCTGGCCCCGGGCAGCCCCCGGAGACGGCCCCGGCCCCGCCGCTGGGCTCCGCGGGCCGCGTTGGGACAGGCCGGGGCGGGCCGGGACAGGGCGGCTCTGTGGGGCCAGTCCGCAGCCGGGGGGGTTCGGGCTGCAGCGGGGGGGTCCGGGCTGCAGCGAGGCCCGGCCACACGCCGTGTCCCAACCTGTGACAAACACGCGTCTCTCACTGCCAGTAGAGAGTCCCGGGGGGGGGCTGGCGGGGTACAGGGGACCCAGGGCTTGGGGGTACCGGGGGGCAGGAGGGGCTCTGGAGGGTGGAGGGGCACAAGGGGCTGCAGGTCGCGGGGGATGTTGGGACCGAGGGACATCCTCCTTGGTGGGACCCAGTGTCCCTTAGGGATCCCAAAGCCCTCAGTAGAAGGGGGAACTTGGCAGCAGCGCCCCTGCCCAGCACCCCCTTCCCCACCGACACTGGCTCTCCAAACCCTGGGGGAAGACGATGCCCCCCAGCCCGGCACCTCGAGGATTTGCCATGCCGTGGTCCCACATGGTTGACAGAGCACTCGGAGGCAGTGTCCAAAGGATTGTCTTTATTAAAAACAGGCAGATGGAGGTTGGCAGAGTGGGCAGCAGGCAGGACAGAGGCAGAGCCCCACATCCTTGCCCCAGCCGAGTCCCTGGGCACCAGCTCCCAGCAGAGCCTGGCCCGACCCGACCCCGCTGGCTCAGGAGAAAGACAAAGTCGTTATAAATCCATGTGTGGTTTGCACCAGGCAAACGCCTCTGCACGGCAGAGCCGGTGCTGGCAGGGTGAGAGTCCTGCTCCCCAGCAGGGGCTCCCCGGGCCGGGCAGCTCCCGAGGAGCGACCCCAGGACTCCCTGTCCCTTCCTGCTGGGGAGATGGCAAAGCCCCCACCTCATCAGGGGCTGCCCCATGGCCGCAAGACTGTGCGGCCCCCGGTGCCCCGGGGGATCAGGCTGCGAGACAGGAGCCTGGGGGTTGGCAGCAGTGGGCAGGGAGCAGTGCGCTGGTCTGGTCCTCAGTGCTGGGGACACTGCAGGATGTCGTACTTGACGTAGCCTACCCGGTCCACCTGATAGCGTGGTGTCATTCTCCAGTAGAAGCTGCCCTGGCAGAAGTGGTACTTGTCTGGATGAAGAGTGAGGTGGAAGGAACGGAGGGTGAGCAGGGACAAGGACCTGTCCCAACGGCTGCCCAAGCAATGTGGGCACATGCGAATGTGGTGCCAGCACACGGCCCTTGCTGGAGCCCAGCCAGCCCCACCACAGGGACCTGCCAGGGCCAATGGCATGCCCTGCACCGGTGCCATCCCCCACAGTGCAGCCCCTGCCCTCCGCCAGGCACAGAGGGGCAGCCTGGGGGTGACAGCATGGCCCCTGCCCACCAGGTCCACGCTCACCTTGGTAGAGGAAGACATTGCGTGCATCAAGGGGGACACCGGTGAAGACATCGTCGGTGGCACGGGGGTAGCCCTTGTCCACCCTCTGGACTTTCACGTCCAGCCTGCGGGGAGAGCAGAACCATGCTGAGGGCTGCTGGGAGCCCTCCATCCAAGCCCTTCGCAGGGGGAGCCAGCAGGCACCGCCACAACCATCTGGACCCACTCACCTCCAGTAATTCTCCCCACTGAAGAGCAGCACCTTGCCACGGCCCCGCTGCAGGGCCCCCGAGATGCGGCCGGCTTCCTTCCCGATGCCCAGCTTCTCGATCCCTCGGGGGCCCAGCATGCTCTTGCCAGAAAACACCCAGAACTGCCGACCTGCAGCCGGGAGAGAGCACGGGTGTCAGCTGGCCCTGAGGGCACCAGAGCAGGAGCGGGCTCCTCATGATGCCAGCGGCACCGGGGCCCAGGGTGGCAGGGGCAGAGCTCACCTGCAAAGAAGAAGACCCTCTTGGTGAGCACGTCCTGGAAAGCGGCATCGATGACAGCTGGGAGGCCGGGCCAGGTGTCTGCGATGGAGAAGGCTCCCTGGATGCCTGACTTCCAGAAGGTCGAGTGGGTCCAGTATTTCCTGGTGGGGAAGATCAGCTGTCCTGGTAACCTCAGCATGGCATAGCCCTGTGTTATCCCCCCATGCCCCCTCGTCGCCCCGGCACTCATCAGGGCAGGAGGCGTTGGGAGCTGCTGCTCACCCATCCTTGAAGAAATGCAGCTCCCCATTGATCTCTGTGATGGCGTCGAAGTTCTTCTCCATGCAGGCGTCCCGGCTGGGGTCCACGGGAACAGGCTCAGACGTGGGCTCTGGTGTCTCCTCCTCCTCCTCCTCAGTGGTGGAGGTGCTGCCAGCCTCGGTGGGCATGGGCTGGGGCTCCTCGGTGGGCACAGGCGCAGGGGCAGTGGGCTCGGGGCCGGAGCCACGACCTGAACAAATACAGGGGAGGGTATGAAGCTGGGGGCTGGTCCAGCACCACAGGACCCCCGGCACGCCTGGCCGCAGTGCAGCTGCTCACCATAGAGGTACTGGATGCCCTGGACATCATCCGGGTCCAGCTGGAAGTCCTGGACGTAGCTGTACATGGGGTACATCAGGGCCTCGCGCACACTGGAGTGGTCCAGCCCCAGTGAGTGCCCGAACTCGTGGGCAGCCACCAGGAAGATGCTGTAACCTGGGGGAAAGCACTGGCCTCAGTGCCCAGCAGGATGGGACACACTGGCCAGGGACTGCGACCCCTGTGGGGACCACAGCAGCACAGCGTGGGGCCAGAGGGCGCGGGCAGGGGGTCTGGTACCTCTGTCTGGGCAGAAGCCCCACTTCTTGTCAGTGTCGTAGTTGCTGGTGGTGGCACACCAGAGTTTGCCATCCTGCCGGCCCTGGCTGGTGCAGGCGCTGTAGGACTGCCCCAGGAAAGTGAAGGGGAAGACACATGGGTCCCCCTGGGAGTTACCGCCGATCACCGCCGTGTCTGCAGTACAGCGTCAGTGGGGCTGGCTCTGGCCCACAGCCAGACTGGCTGGACCCCAGGACAGCCCCAAGACCCCTCGGGTGTCCACCATGGCCGGGATCCAGCCAACCCACACGCCCCCTCCCCACGTATCCCCTCCCCACTCGCACCTCGGTTGGGGCAGAAGCCATATTTCTTGTCCTGGTCAAAGTTGGCGGTGGTGGCACACCAGCGGTAGCCGTCAGAGCGCCCGTCCGTGGTGCAGGTGTTGTAGGAGGTGCCGTCAAAGATGAAGGGGAAGACGCAAGGGGACCCATCACTGTTGCCACCATTGGTGTAGAGGACTGCAGGGCAAGGAGGGGTGAGGATGGCCCCGGGCACCCGCGAGGCTGGGCAGGGGCTGCAGCCACCGATACTCACGTTCACTGGGGCAGAAGCCATATTTCTTGTCCCGGTCATAGCTGGCAGTGGTGGCACACCAGGGCAGCCCATCTGTGCGCCCCTCCGTGATACACTGGGAGTAGGAGTGGCCCTCGAAGACGAAGGGGAAGTGGCAGTTGGCCCCATTGGCGTTCCCATGGCGGGTCTTCACCACTGCTCAGGAGAGGGGCGGCTCAGTGATGGGGCTGGGGCAGGTGCTGTCAGCCCCCTGCCAACCTGCCGGACCCTGCCCTTACCTAAGCCGGTTCCCAGTGTCCAGAACTCGTCGTCATCGAAGTGGGCATCACCCTGGATCCCCCGGCCTGGGGGAAAGGCATGGGCCAAGAGCCCATCCTTGCCATCGAAGGGGTACCCGTCCCCGTGCTCTGTGGGAACAAGCACCCTCAGAGCCAGCCCCACCAGAGGAGCCCCTGGCGTGTGCATGGAACCCGAGCACACGAGCCCTGCACACTCCCTGCGTGCCCACATGCGCCTGTTGGCACACGCAGGGACGGAGGGACCCCTCGCCTGTGGGGACACAGCCTGGGGAGATGTGGGCTGATGGTCCCATGGGCAGGGCAGGTCGCCAGCCCTCTCCCCACGGCTGAGCCGGCTCCCGGCTCCCTGCCTGCCCGCGGGATGTCACCTTGGCTGCCGAACATGATCATGATGTCTGCCTCGCCGCTGTATATCTGGGTGAAGGTGAGGGGGGTCACATCGCTCCACACTTTGAACGCCCGCTTGAAGGCATCATCGATCACAGCACGGTCCAGGTCAGGGGAGTAGTTCATCACCCTACAGGGGGGAGGTGGGGGGTCAGCACTGCCAGGTCCCAGCTCGTGCTGCAGGAGTGACCCTGCTCCAGGTACACAGCGGGGATATGCCCCCACCCCGGGAGGGGACAGCACGACTGGCATGGCCGGGCAGAGCAGCCGGCCACCACCCTCAGGCTGGGGCTCAGATGCTCTCCCGGGTGTGGGGGAGCAGATGCTGCTGCTGTGCCAGCTTGGCCCTGGCCGCACCAAGACCCAGCTGTGCCAACAGCACCGAGGCACGGTCGGCGGGCTGGGCTGAGGCTGCTGTCCCGCCTGTGCCCTCGCGCCCATCTCCATCCCCCGGGGACCATCACTCTGCCTGTGCCCTCGCGCCCATCTCCATCCCCCGGGGACCATCACTCTGTGGGCACGAGCCTCAGTCTTCTGGGGCAGAGACTCACCGGTACGTCAGATCCATGTGGTCCCACTTGAGGTCCCCCTCGAAGGTGAGGAAGGTTCCCACATCAGGGACACCACAGCGGGGGGCTCGCATGGCCTCCAGCGTGCCGGCGTCCAGCTCCCCCGTCTCCTGCAGGCCCAGCTGCTTCTGCATCTTGCGCAGCGCCTTGGCCAGGGACACATGCTTGATGCCCGTCTTCGCCTCTGCCTCCGTGGTGTAGCCGAACCGCAGCAGGTAGCTCTGGGGAAGAAAGGCAGCCGGAGGGGCTGAGCGAGGCAGGAGGGAACTTGGGCAGTCCTGGGCACCACAGACCCCCAGAGCCCGACCCCAACCTGAGCATCTCCCAGGGCTCAGGGAGACAGGCAGCCCCGGAGCTTGGCCAGCAGCCCCGTGCTGCCACCGCGGGAGCCTCTCAGGTTCCTGGGCGCCAGGAGGGGGCTGTGGGGCTGCGCTCCCCTCACCTCTGCCAGCTCCAGGTCCGACATGGTGCTGACCAGCTCCCCCGGGAAGGTGACAACCGCCTGCGGTTTGCTCTGGAGAGGGGCCGCACAGCAGGAAAGGGCCAGCAGCCCCACAGCAAGCGGGGCCAGGAGGATGAGTGCCATGGTGTGGTGATGGCAGGAGGGCTGTGGCTGTGCCGGGTCCCTGCCGCTCTGCTCTGGGTGCCGCCGGGCTCCCGCTCTTATTTATGGTGTGGGGAGGGCAGTGAGTCACCCTCAGACCCCTCAGCGCCGACTCACACTCCTTTCCCACGGTGACTGTGACGAAACGAACACTCAGGCTCCTCCGTTGTCTGCCTTAACTGTTTCATCACCTTGTTTACTAAACACTCTCGGTCCGTGGCCACGGAAGGCTTGAGGACGGGTGCGAGGGAGAGTGGTGGGGTGGCTGTGCTGGGGCACGGCACAGCCCGGCTGCCATGGGGCTGCCCCATGGCGGGGTGGCCGGTGGTGAGGGGCATTGTCCTGACAGCCCCAAAGCCGTGGTGGCAGCGGGGACAGCAGGAGGTCCCAGAGGCCGGGGGACAGGCTGGGCACTGGGGACCCTGCAACCATGTTGCCACACGGGCTGATGCTGAGCTTGGCCAGGCCAAGGCCGATGCCACCAGAGCCAGACCTGCGGAGACCTCAGTGGGCACTGGGGCTGCACAGGCAGAGCCGGCAGGAGAGCCCCTGCCCAGAGCCCGGGTGCCTGCAGCCCACCTGCCTGTCAGCCAGACACCAGGGCTCAAACCCTCACTGGGGTGCAGCATCCATCCCCATGTCCCCCACCGTGGCTGCATCACCCCCGTAGGGCAGAGCATTTTCAGCACAGGAGGTCCCCATGGCTCACCCCATGGGTGCCTATAAACCTCACTCGCTGGCAACAGCCTGGCAGAGCCCCATAGAACCAGGGCCAGTGCCTTCCCGGGAGCAGCTCCATGCTCGGGGATGCTCCGGCCAGTGCTGTGGGACACGGGGGTGCCCCGTCCTCGCTGCCTGGTGCTCGGCATAGCGCTGCTGACTCAGGTTCCCACCCAGCACAGCATAAACCTTGCCATGGGACGGTGTTTTCCGGCTTCTCCCAAAGTGCCGACGCTTGTGGGAACAGGAACGCTGAAGAGGAAAGCAAACAGGGATGAGGAGCGAGAGGAAAACAGATGGCAGAGTGGAGAGAAAGGCGCAGCGTCAGCCAGGGGAGGCAGGAGGGCCGGTGCAGCCCAGCGACACTGCCCGAGACACATGTCCCAGGACAGGTCCCCCTTCCCCAGCTCTGGCTAAGGGGGACTCCCAGCTCTGCATCACCCCGGGCTCTGGCTGAGTTATGCTGGGGTCGAGCAAGGCTGCGGTACGGCGAGAGGAGAGAGGCTTCCTTGTGCCTTTGCAGAGGAGCCCCTATGCCCAAGGGAGGGTTCATTCCTGTGTGACCACCACCCATGCACACCAGATAGGCTCACTGAGTGGGCTCGTCACGGGTGTGGGCTCTGCTCTGGACCCCCTCCCTGCCCAGCTGGGGTCCCGCAGCCCCACTCCCAGCCCAGCCACATGCAGGGGAGCTGCCAAGCGGCGGGTGCCTGGTGCCGGTGGGATGCGGTGCCCGGTGCCAGTTGGATGCAGTGACAGGGCCGTGAGCTGGGAGCGGGGAGCTCACAGGCAGCACAAGCCCCGCTGGCAGGAAGCGGGGCTGAGAAATCATGGGGTTGCCTCACTCCCCACCACAGTCCTGCAAGAGCAGCCCCACTTCCTGGGCAGAGGAAGTTGCTCCACAAGCAGCCGCCATCCTGCTCCCCGGTGCGACAAACACGTCCAGCCTGTGGTGCTCACACGCAACCCTCTCCCAGCAGAACGCAAGCCAGGGACCCCCACAGCCAGGCCGCCCCCACCCCACCCCCCCTCCACAGGGTCCAGCCCACCACCCCTCACCCCTGTGCGTGGCCCAGCTCTTTGCAAGGCAGGAGTCAGTGTCTTGCAGTGCTCCCTGTCTGGCCAGCAGCCGGGGAAAGGACAGGACTCTACCAAGGCACCCTGAGGCCCCCACTGCAGCTGATGGCTCCTGAGGGGCGCGGGGAGCAGGCACCACTCCATGTCCTCCACTCTCCAGCCTGCCAGGACCTCAGCCCGCAACGCACAGAGCTGGTGCCAGAGCTGGATGCAAAAGCATCCCTGGGAGGATGCACCCCTGGGACAGCCAGTCGAGGGGACGTCTGATACAGGCATCAGGGTGCAGAGAGGGGAACCAGATCTGGCTCTGGCCTCCCTGGCGCTGTGGCAGATCCCTGGGCCTTTCCCATGCTATTCCCATCTCTCGTTTCTGCCGCTTGCAAGAGCCGCAGCTCCCACAGCCTGGGCACACCGCCACGGCACCGCCTGCACCATCACAGCACCATTCGCACCACACCACACTGCCTGCGGCACCCCTGAGGGCAGAACCACATCCCAGCAGAGCAGAGCAGCACTGGCAGGGACAGGGCTTGGAGCAAGCGATGGCAGGAGGAGCCAAGAGCCAGGGCCCTACACACCACACAGCCCATCCCAGTAAGCCCACGCTTGCCCAGCCCCGGCTGGCTCCGGGGTGCACCGGCGGGTCTGTGGCCAACAGCCCCGAGCATCCTCAAGCCGGGCAGCTGGAGTCCTGGCAGGGGGCTGACGGCCGCAGCTCTGCACCCCAGTCCGGCCTCTCCCACTGACTCACAGCCCTGCTCACCAGCTTCCTCCTGGCACTGGCCTGGGGGAATTTCTGATGACTCTCTGGAGGCTCCTCAGGGAGCAGGGGCAGGGCCAGGGCAGCAGGGAATCCCCCACGTCTGGCAGCACCGGCAGCCTCAGAGCTGGGCACGGGAACTCCACGGGGACAGGCTCGGTGCTGCCAGCACAAACCTCGAAGGCAGCCCTGGTCCCATGTGGGGCCAGGCTGGGGAGCTGGGGCAAGGCACGGGTCCCTCGGCATGGGCACAAGCAGGGAGATGCTCGGGGCAGCTGCTGTTGCTGGTGGGAGAGAAGGGCGGTGGGGAGCACGGGCAGTGCAGCAGGCAGCAGAGGACTTCTGGCTGCCAGGGACCCCAAGAGCATGTGGGTGCTGTGCCCAGCCCGCATCTGCCCCCGGGCACCGTTTACACTCAGAGCCCCTGTAAGGACGAAGAATGTGGAAAAACCCATGTGGACATCCTCCATCCCAGCCAGCTGCCCGAGCCACGAGGCTGTCTGTCACCACCGCCACTGCCGAAAGGGGAAGGAACAGCCACCGCAGCCCCTTCCTACACACTTACTCATGGCTGCCCTCATGCAGGCGGCCACTGGGTCTGGGACCCTGGCTGGGGCCGGACGCCTGCCTGGTTCCCTGCTGGTGGGGAGGCAGCAGCCGTGCCTGGGGCAGAGGCTGGCGGGATGTGTCGGCACCTTGGCCAGGCTGCAGATCTCCATCCGGGAGGTGCTGGCTGGGCCAGCAGCGAGGTTTGGGGGGGCTGGACGGAGCCGGGTCTGGACCCTCCACAGCTCCATTCCCCCAGCGAGCAGGGTTGAGGCCAGCCAGGGAGAGAGCACAACAACAGCTGGCCAGGGAAGAGATACGACAGCCGCGGCCATGGGGTGCACCAAGGTGGCAAAGGTGGCGGGAGAGCCAAGGAGCAGGGGGACAAGGGGACACCTGGCTGCCACAGTTGCTGCCTCACACCTGGGAGCCCAAAGATCCAGGCATGGGACAGAAGGGATGCGGGAGCGAAGGGCAGGCCCAGGCGTGTGGACGGCATCAGACGCCCTCCTGGCGCGAGGAGCCAGGGAAGAGCGCGGCAGAGGGGAAGCGGGGCAGGAGGGAGTCAGCATCTTGTGCGGGTGAGACAGCGCTGGGTTGGGAAGAGCACAGCGTCAACCGCCGTGGGGAAGCACGGCCCGTGCAGAGGGCAGGGAGCTGCTTGGACCTCTCAGCTGCCACACACAGTACCAGCGCCACGGCCACCGCGGCAGAGCCAGATTCCCTGGCTGGCAGGCAGGGCACCGGTGTGTGGTCCCAGCCAAGCCACGCAGCCACAGCTGCCAGCCCCACAACCTCGAGCTGCAGTGCCCCGAGTCCAGCCCTGCTCCCGTCCCATGGGCTCTGCGGCAACCCATGCCCAGGGAGCAGAGCTGCCACCCGTGTGCCAGCTGCCCCGGCCAGCACCAGTCCCAGGCACGGCGACACTTGGCACGGGAGTGAGACCAAAGGCAGCAGGAGCAACTCTGCGTCAGAGGCTTGGAAGCCCCATTGCAAGGGCTCAAGGGCTCCAGACAGAAACAACATTCCTGCACACGCTTCCCGTATCTGCTGCCGCGACACCAGGCTGCACGTGGGCTGGGATCGCATCCTCCAGCTGGGCCCAGGACCCTTCTTGGCAAACCGCACTGCATGCCACGGCCCCACAGCGCTCCCAGCACTGCTGGTCCCTGGTCCCACACCTCTTCCCCGCCTGCCCAATGCTCCACGGATGCACCTGCTTGTCTCCCTGCCTGTCCCTGCCAGACCCTGCCTGTTCCTTGCCTCACCTGGGGAACTCCCCACCTCCTCAACACCACCTTCTTGTGAATCCTTTGCTGCCATTTACCCAGGCAGGAGGCGGCGTCCTGCCCCCCAGCCCCGGTGCTGCTGCTCTCTGCAGCCTCTTGTCTGGGTGAGGATGACGCAGCCGGTGTCAGCCGGGCGGATCGCCTCCACCCTGCAGGCACTGAAACCAGCAGCACTCCAGTTTCATCACTCAGCAGCACCGATCCCAGCTGCAAACCACAAATGACGGATCCCCTCTGGCTGTCACACTGGCTCCAGGCACCCAGGTGGGTGGCACAGTCACCTCCCCACCTCAGGCTGGGACATCCCCCTTCCACACCTTCCCAGGCCCCTTCCCACCGTCTCTTCCAGTCCCACAGGGATGCTGGAGCAGGAATCTTCCACCCAGTGCTCTGCTCATCCAGGCACCAGGGCTGGCAGCAGGCACAGCGGCACAACCTGTGTCGAGGCAGCCGGGCAGCCTCCCTGCCAGACACAGCCATGCCAATGCTGGGAGGGGACCCAGCACCTCACAGACCCCCATGCAGAGCTGTCACTGTGCAGCACAACCCCTGTGCTCACCGGTGCCGTGGGATGGAGAGGAAACCACGCTCCTGTTTGCTGGGAAGCCCGCAAGGTGGGAAATCCAGGAAGGGTTTGAACAAACAAGTCAGCCTCTGGTAGAGACCTCCGAAATTGCCTTGGTATTCAATCCAGAGGGAAAACAGCCCAGACTGTCCCATCTGCTGGAAAGTGGCATGAAGAGCCCGGCAGCCCCAGGTAGCCCCGGGGCCATAGGAAAGGAGTGCAAGAGCTCCAAACGCCGCAGGGCTCTTGATGTGTTTCATGACTTACTTTGCTGTAAACTTATTCCCCATCCCTTGAACCTCATCCCATCTCAGCTTTTGCCTCTGGCTTTGACCAACTTTTGTTTTACCAAACTTTCCCCGCCCGCCAGGAGCGAGAGCACGGTGCCTTCAGGCACACGAGACCGGGACTGCCCTGGCTCCCACGGGCTGCATGGGGCAACACCGAGACTTTGTCACCTGCGGTGGCTTTGGGAAGGGGTGCCCACAGGCAGCTCTGCTGCTGTCATCACCTCAGCCAACTGGGGCTGTCCCCTCTGGGGTGATCTGCAGGATCAGGCCCGCAGAGGCCACCTCTTGCACCCCACAGGGGTAAGGCAGGGCCAGCAAGAGACCTGGGCAGGATGGGGCTGGGTGGCTGCAGGCTCCTTGAGGCACAGCTGCTGCACGGGACCGTCAGCCAGCACGGCACAGCATGGGTGGGCAGTGCTTTGTTCCCCGGCGGTGAGACGGGCACAGCAGCTGCCTGCTAAAACGGGAAGAGCAGCAATTGTGACAATGACGATGAACCTGTCCGGCACGCGAAGGGGACAATGCGGCGCCAGGAACTCGCCGGCTGTCAGCGACGAAGCGGCTCAGGAATAAGAAGCGGGGGTTTGTAGAAGGTGAAATATGGGCAAAACTGGTTGTATTTAATTGTAAACTACAAGAAGCAGAAGGAAGAGTGGTAGATGCAACATGCTTGGATTTCAGTAAAACATTTGACAACTGTTCTAACGCTTGCTGCCAAATTAATTCAGAGAGGCTCAGTTGTCAACACAGGCATATGGACAAAACCCAGGCAGCCCGGGGAATGGCAAACGGCCTGGCCGTCAGCCGGGGAGCTGCCGGGGCTGCACGACCCTTGGGGCCTTTTAAAACCTCTCCTGCAGGCACCAGTGCCACAGGAGGGGAGGAGGGCAGCCACCGGGCTGTGGGAGCACTGAGCACAGAGCAAGCTGTGTGCTGCCAGAGGAGGAGAAGGGCTGGAGAGCACCCAGGCGAGAGCCACCAGCCCTTCGGGAACTGCCATGCCCCAAGCACCACGGGCGCATTCGAACACCTCATGGTAGAGAGCAGCCCTGCAGCCTGCTCGCTTGGTCCTGGGGTCTGGTGACCCCCTTCCATGGGGCAGGGGGGACTGACCAGACCAACACCACACCCGGTCACTGCCCGGTGGGGCTCAGGACTGCCGCTGTGTGAGAGCTGCAGGGCCCCTCTGGCCTCCGAGGGGGTCCGGCCACAGGCAGGGCTGTGGGGCTGGCACAGGCGGGGAGCCGCCACGGCAGCGCCGGGGTACCGAGCTCCCGAGCTCCATGGGTGCTCGGCAGGGTGAAGCCCTGCACAGGCGATGAGCACAGGCGACGGGAACGGTCCTGCACAGCATGTGTTTAAGGCCTCTGGGGCCCTGCTACACACACAGTTCTCCTGCCCACCTTGTTTATTTTACTTATATTTCAGTAATTTGCTGATTACCCTTTTTTAACTAACCAGCACTGATGAATCAGCAGCACAGGAGAGGGTGGAAGCCAGCGGCCTTGGACCATGGCTCCGAGGTCTCAGGTTCTGGGAAGGAAGCCACAGGATCCCTCTAGAAAGGGAAAAAAAACAACCAGCAGCAGCACTTCTGGCAGGCGAGGAGGGGCCAGGCAGGGCCGCAGCCGCGGCTGTTTGCATTTCAGCAGCTCCAAACACATCCTGGAAAGGCCGTCAATGGTCTCGAAGCCCTGCGGGAACGGCAGCCATGGCTCTGACCCGGGCACAAGACGAGACACACGGGACAGGCAGCATATGGCACAGCTCAGTGCCACCATCGCTCCAGCGTGCATGCAGGACGGCGGGCACGGACAGCCCAGGAGGCAGCAGGACACAAGGAGGGCACCCTCAGGCAGGCAGGAACACCCAGCAGAGTGGTAGCAGGGGTGCCGGCAGGCAGCTGGGCTGTACACTCCATTCAGAGCCAGCCCAGCCACGCAGCACTGCCTTGCCCCGAGGAGAGCCCCTCCGTGCCCACAGCACAGCCATTGGCAGCACCTCCTGGTCCGGCCGGTCTTGGCACACCCCAGGGCCAGCGAACCACCTCCTGCCAAGGGAAGCTTGAGAGGATATAAGTGGCCTCGCCACAGGCTTTCGTCGGCTCCTCCGAGCCCCTGGGGAGCAGCTGGGAGTGGCTCCTGCCTGTCTCGGGAGTGCCCTGCCTGAGCCCAAGGGTGGCATTACAGCCGAGGCCACGGGTTCAGCCGCAGCCTTGGTGGCCACAGAAGACAGAGCATTATCCTATGACACTCCCACCCGCGCCAGCACCCTGCGAAGCGGCGATCCCAGCAGCAACAGCCAGCCCCAGAGGGAGGCTGCTCCCCACAGAACCACCAGTGGCCCAGCAAGCCCAGGGCACACACCACAGGGACCAGTGGTGCCCGTCGGGAAGCTATCCCAGCTCGCTGCCATCCCAGCACAGAGCAATCCCCCAGGAGAGCCCCAGGCGCCTTCCTTCAGGAGCCGCTGTTGCTGGGAAGGAGCTGAGTGGTGAAGCAATCTGGTGTGAAGAAAAACCCATTTCCTGCAGCAAGGGCTGTTTTGCTCAACGTTTTACAAAATGTGCTGATGCAACTGCCCTTCCCAGGTGGGATATAAATATGAGCCTGGTTGATGTGGATTAATGCCCTGCAGCTACACAAACATAACCAGCAATGTTTTCTTTAAAAAGAAAAAAGGAAACAAGGAGGAACAAACAGCACAGACGACAAAATCACTAACTGTGGAAATCCGGGGGCTCGGGTTGCAGGGAGGCTGGAGGGGCACAGCCCTGGGCACCATGCTCAGCACAAGCCACCACCTATTCTGGGATGCTGACTGAAGCCATTAGCTCCTGGAGAAGCTATTGGGGGAGCAGGACAAACCCACAAGGCAGGTCAGCACAGTGAACAAACTGCCGCTGGTGATGGGGCAGACCAGTGCGGCCGAGGAGGGACGGCAAGAGCAGGACCCCAACCAGAGTCGCTCGATCGGTGGACTCTCGCCCTGCCCTGAGCAGCAGCTTGTCTGGCTGTAGCTCCTTCCAAGAGCTGTATCCAGGCTGGAAAATGTGGAGCTGGGAAACCTTCCACTGCCTGGGACAGCCTGTCAGTGCAGTTGATCAACCAGCCTGTTAAAAATCAGCTTTGTATCCCGCTTGAGTCTTATCTCTTTATTCTCCAGGCAAAAGCATTTGTGTTGTCTTCTCAGCCTGTTCCCCAAAGGCCTTTAACCTGGCGCTCCCCCTGCTAAGGTATTTGGACACACATCCAATGCGTGCCGCATCCATTTTTGGATTCTCTTAAGCCTCTTGCCGAGATGTCTTTGTTTTCTTTGGCCCTGAAATGATTTCAGTCATGGAGACCGCAATGGCAGAGCATTATCAGAGAGGAGCTGTGCCTCCAGGGCAGAGCACGGGAGCTGTGCTTTGCCTGGCTTGGAAATTCTCCGCTCACCCCTGCTCAGGGGCATGCAGTATTTTTAAAAATAGCAGGTTACCCATCTCAGCAAAGCTCCCGCTGGTACAATCCTTTGAGACAGAGGACATAGGGAATCTCTGCAGGGTAACAGGGAAGCTTTAAGAAACTTTCTATCAATCGAGCCAGCATCAGGAGGGTCCACACTAGCCCCAGAGGCTCCCAGAGGTCAGGCTGCTTTGCTCTGGAACCATCAGAAACATGGACCTTCCCCAAGAGGGAGCACATGCCCACAGAGCTGGCCCCATAGCTGGTCACAGACAGCACCAGGCTCCCTGGCAAGACTACAGAGATAGGACATCAGAGAGGGGACACTGCCCACAGGAGCCCCCCACATCCTCCCTGGCTCCACTTCCCACCCAGCAACTGTGGAGCTATGCAGGATTGCTTTAAAAAGGAGCAATGGGGGAAAAAAAAAAACAACCCCTCAGTCTCTCTTAGCCTCTGGCACGACAGTGATCGCAGCAGCCGGCTGCACACAGGGACTGAGCACCCAAGCCACTGGCACACAGTGCTGCTGCAGCAGGAGCGCTCATGCAGCCAGCCCCTTCTCAGCTCACGCCAGCCCAGGGATGGATTTCACTGATGCTGTTGCCCTGTGATAGACGAGGGCATAAACCTTTCAAGGATGTATTTAATTAGCTTGAAAAAGAGCCGGAAGATGCAGGCGCACCACACTGGCAGTTCAGCAGCAGCTCCTCTGCTGCCTCTACTGACAGGGCCTCTGGGAAGCCTCACCAGAGGCAGGAGGTGCTGGACAGACACGAGGGACCCGCACAGCCCCATGGAGGAGCTCCAGGCCAAGGAGGGATGAATCCAGCCACCGCCCTCCTTGTCCTGGACCAGAAGCACCACCGCCAAATGACGCAGAGTACTGATCCAGCCCACCCTGCTCATCCACCACCCATCCACTTGGATTTCTGGCAGGCTAACTCCACACTCGCAGACTGTGCCAGATGAGACACTGTCCTTCTGCAGCTGGCACCACGTCAGCTCTGTACCGGCCGTTCTGGCCAGTGAGACAATACAACTGCCTGCCCAGACCTGCTCTGGACAGAGCCGCACTGCGGGCTGACTCAGTCCTAGTGGCCCCGGGACCCGTCCGGGATGCTAAGCCTTGGTCCCCTCACTCAGCCAGCACACCCCTTCCACAGGGACTGAGCAGCCAGGTTGAGCCCAAACATGTCCCAGCCTCAAAAGAACACAAGCACGACATGGCTGCCTGCCTGCCAAAAAAAAAATGGGACAGACGCGTTCTCAGTAAAGCACTGCAACATGAGAAAACATCAGTGAGAGCAAGGAGCCACCCAAGCCAGGGGTTCATTAAAGACATCAGCACAGAGCAGGGGCTGGCTGGGCCAGGGGCCATCCCTGCACTCCTTCCATAGCTGAACTCAACTGGAGGAGACAGTACACTAACATGCTCGACGGCGCTGCTGGATGTGCCAGCAAAGCCTCACTACCTGCAGCGTGCTGGGAGCCCTTGGCCAGACCGGAGCAGCCCCCAGCTTGTGCAGCTCGAGCACAGGCACTGGAGGTGCTGTCAGCAGCCAGTGCAGCTGGCCAGGCCTGCCAAACCAGGTGCCCATCACCATCTGTGCCATTGGTGTAAACCAACGCAAATGACGGTTTGGTTAGGAAGAAAACAGAGGAAGATGGCTATTGTTCAGCTGCAGAACTGCCACAAGAGGCAAATTTGGCTTCTCTGAGACAGAGCAAGCCTACAGCACTTGTCAGGCACCATTCCCACACTGGAGAACAGAGGGAAAAAGTGCTTAACAGTCTGAGACTGTGCGGCCACCGAGGCCAATCACGGTAAGGCCCCCAGGCTCCCCAGGGAAGGGCACAGAGGCCCCCACAGCTCGGCCAGGGCCAGTCCGGGGAATGGCGGCTCCAGCTGGGTCCACACAAGCGACCACGAACCGCGCCGGGCTCCGTGCCTACCGCAGGCTATAGAAAGGGAGCCGGAGCACCAGGGCTCACAGCACCACCCGAGATGCGGCCGCCGGCTGGGGGGACGCACCACCGCGATAGGGCCAGGCCGGGCGGGGGCCAGTCGGTACCACAGAGCCCCCACGGCGGGATGAGGCTCCGACTGGGGACCGCGAGGGAATCGCAGGGCGCAGCCAACGCGGCTGAGCCGAGAGCGAAGCGACCGGACTCGGACTCAGAGCCCGAGCCCGAGCCCGAGCCCGAGCCCGTTCTGCACAGGCTACTGCAACTTCCGCTTCCGCCTTCTCGTCACGTGACGGGCGCAACCCGGCGCGACGCCGACGCTCAGGGCCCGGGCGCCGCTTCGTGACGCCATCACGCAGTGTCAGAGCACCTTCTCCATGATCCCTCCGCGGAGAAAGTAGTACCCCGGCGGGGCGCTGAGACCTCCCCTAGCCCGCGGGCGGCGGGCGGCACCGCTCGGTGCCGGGAGGCAGCGGCGGCGGCCGGAGCGAGGAGCGCTTTCCCGTGGTGGCGAGCACCCCGGGCGAGGCGGGGCGCCGGGGTAAGTAGTCCCGGCGCGGGGCCCGCGCGGCCGTACCACTGCGCGGAGCGAGGGCGGGGGGGCATGGCGGCCGCTGGGATGCCGGCTCCGGCGGAGGCGCGGTGGGGCCGCGGCAGGCAGGGTGAGAGCGCGGGCCGGTGG